>JARJLF010003208.1:0-20768 GCA_029378395.1 Mycena leptocephala | reverse complement strand
ATATGCATTCTCCACTGATCATCAAAGGATCGAGATGTCAGTTGCAAGGGGTGTGGTTGAAATGCGATCGTGGTTGAAATACGATTGGGTTGAAATGCGATCGTGTTTGAAATACGATCGGGTGGAAATACGATCGTGGGCAAAAGATGATCATGGTTGCAATATGATCAATAGAAGTTCAAGTGAGGAGCCAGAGCGATCATGATCGAGTATAGGGTTCAGTGCTCCTGACACTGAGGAGTCCAGGGACTAGTGTCAGTTGGACACATAGGAGTAGGCCAGGGGATAGACACCTGTTCACGGAGAGGGGTCGTGAGGACAAGTCGTTTCGAGTCTAGGGTTAAGAATAACCCTGGCGATGATGTGTAGTTTGATAGGAGGTTGAGGAACGACCAGGCAACAGTGTCGCTCCGAATATCCTCGATCATGGTTGTTTTGATCTGAAACCCGGGGGTTCTAATAACCCGGGGATGTGTTTGAGCCGCAATGAGCGGTGCGAATTGCGCGAACGAAAGAGGCCAAGAAATGCCAAATCATGACATTCGATGGAAGAAGCCAGCCAAGCTCCAATTAGCCGTACTGGATTTCGAGCTCAGTCAGCCTTCTTTTTTTATTATTATTTATTATTTTTAGTAGTACATACGACCGGGACAACTAATAATGGATTAGCCTCGCGGTCGCGTAAATTTTGGAGGACATGTGCCCTCCGAGAGAAAAGGGAAACCACTCCGAGGAAATGCCTTACGCACGGTGTGCAGCACTCAACAGTGTGGGACTCAACGCCATCATCGGTTGCGCCCCCGCCGTCCAATGGGCGGAGACGGAGACCGTAGTGATCCCTTCGGCGTTATACCCACTAAAACCCCGGGTTCTCGTAGCCAGTCGTCTGGTAATGTATCTTCGTCTAGCAAAGTTCCGCACCAGGTGTCCAAAACTAGGCGGGAGACAAGGCGTGTTGCTTGCCATATTTGAGTTGGTTTGTCAGGTTGACGTCTATCTCGAGGCGCTCGTTCATTACTTTAACCCACCTGTTATGTACTTCATGCGTAGACGGTGGTGTACCTCCGCGTCCTATCACGCTGTCGCAGTCAGCCTTCAACCCCCCAATTTTGCTCTACTGTATAAATTCAACCCAGAATCAAGGGACTCGACCGCCTGATCGCACATTGAAAAGTTGAACCACTCGAATAAAAGAAGCGGTTGAGAACATCAGCCGGGGTCTATGCAAGAGGAGGAACATTCCCACGATCTTTTTGATTGACATGTGGCGTCGCGCGCGAACATTTCTTTGTCTCTCTTTCCTTCTACCTACATCTCATAGCATGCGCAGTTTCTGCAGCTGCTTTCTTTTCTTTTCCCTCTCCCACCATCCCCTGTTGTTTTCTTTTCGTAGTTTTAGTTAGTCCTCTTGTAGCGGTCTGCCTCTGCGGCCATCCGAGGTTGTGCAGTCTCTGCCACTTCGTTGGTTCTGGCAGATCCCGCTTTAGGCCACAAATATCATTTGTTCACCAGACGACAGAAGGCATAGATCATCGATGTCAACACCAAACCCGCCTTCACTCTTGTTCCCGTCAAGTCAACTCCCAAAGAGAGACCTGGTCGCACCTGGTGTGCACCTGGCGCCTATAATAATATCCCGGCAACATGTCGAACTCGGTTTTTCTTTGGTTTCTTGAGGTCTTGGGTTGCATCTTATTGGAAAATGAAGGGGAAAATTGTATATTTGACAAGGTCTACTGTACAGTATTTAAACCTTTCTAGAGAACATAAATACTTGAACAATACAAGTAGGAGAATGCGGAGTTCAAACTCTCTGACTCGATAAACAATGTGTGGCGCGTCCTGCGACGCGTCTCGACGTGTTTCCAGGAGTCCAGCTCCATGGCAACCTCTTGACACGTCAGCTACATGTGTCCTCCACGTCCGCGGCATACGTGGCTCTGTCGGGCTGACACGTAGTCTCGCCCCCAATCTCCACACATCTCTCCACACCGATTCTACGAGCATGCTTGTATGTATCAGCACAAAATTGAGCCTCCATTGAATCCAATTACCCACAAGTTCTCACGGTTCGATAATTTGAATCGCAGATAGCGCATTTACATGTGACACTTTAAACAACACTTCGGGAGTATTCTATCTGAGTAGACAGGGTATTTTTTTATGATCTTGAAGGTTTCACAATAAACAGGAAGTTTAACCAAAATTGTCCTCGCGATACCTGAGAATAACACAAAACCATCATTCGTGCAGGTCATCTCATACATATTCCCCGGCTTTTTCTTCAGCTGACTGCGGTTTAATATCCAGTACCTCACAAGGTTGGCTCGACGGCACTGCAGTTGAGCGGGAGGAAGTGTGGGGAATTTGGTGGGTATCTGCTGTGGAGTGACTGTAATCGGTATTTTTCATTCCGACGTACACCAGTGTGAATGTGGGTATTATGTTCTGGGGGATAGGTAAGCTGGATAAACCGCTCATGCGAAAACTGCCCGGACTGGCGATCAGCTGCTGCGCAATGCCGGACCCGATGTCGTAGATTCCCGGATCATTTAGCGAGACCGTGACAACCAGTAATATTGCTGCAAGGCAATAGGTTGCGCCGGACTCGAGTCTGGAAGTCATGTCAGGGGGCCGGAGAGTGCGGTGCAAGACCATACATGATTCCAATGGCCGTGGTGTAGCGGCTGCGGACTGTGGTGTCAAACCAACATATGATGCTGCATGCCGGATCCATATTATCCTCCCAGCTGGGCAAACATTTCGGCAAATGTCAAAATGAGAAATGCAACTTGCCGGTGAAACCTGTTAGGAACAGATTTGTTGCCACGGCTAGGCTACCAGAGATTCGTATATCGCTAACGCTCAATGGTTGTGTTGCGGCCCTACGATCCCTGTAACTACACAAACACCAATCAGTGTCATCAAGCGATGGTTTGAATGAGGAAATTGATTCACCGAAAGTAAATAGCATGAGCAGCACAGGCACAATGACTATCTTTTTGCGGAATCCCCATATCACATAGCAGCGATATAACTATAATCCATCAACCCACATTTAATACAATGAATTGGAGAAAACTCAACGAAAAGGAAATCTGTCACGAAACTTGTAGATGGCTGAGTCCCAAGTTGACAGAAAGGAGGTGGCTTCACCCACTTGTTAATGAAGAGGATGCATTCTCTTATGGCTGCGAGCACCGAAAATCTGGATATGGACTCGTGCTCATTCAAGACTTGTGCCTGAACATCTCCCTGGACGAAGCGAACTTGAACAACGGTCTCGGCGATGTTGACTGCCATCTGCGCCGTTCCCAAAACAGCCATAATGCAACTTATCACTATGAGAAGTTTTACTCCAGGGGGTTTTCGGCGACGGGAGAGGAGGTGGATGGTGAGCAAAAACAGGGAGATGTAGATGCCTATGACCCCCAGTGAATTAGCAGCCAGGCACGACGTAGTACACAACGTGCCGTAGGGCAGGAGAGAAACCTAGCCGCTTATCAGAATCAACAACCTCCAGATTTATGGTCCTCACCCCCATTTCCAACAAAAGTTAAATCATGGAATCCTAGTCACTGTCGAATCGCTGAGAGTCTACAGTGTATTGCATCGTAGTTCTTGGGCAAGGAGAGAGGGAGTGATGCCAGACAGCTGCCAGTGCCTCAGAAGTAATATATATACAGATGTGATGTATCGCAACTGGCTGCGGATTCCAGGAATCCCGTTTAAAACTTCCGGGAGGATAAAAATAAAATGGGATGCGGTGCACCGTGGAAACAGTGAGCCCGCCTTCGGTCGACACATCAGAGGCCATGTTCTCGCAAGTCAGTGCCTGGGCTTCGTCCCAATTCTGATTACCTATAAGGTGAGTCTGTAGATAATTTTTGCAAGGATCAATGCCTCCTTATCATTAGTTCATTGAAACCAACCCGCAAGATGATCACCAAGTTCGACTCCCGTAGATGTGTCGAAGCAGATCCATGGATGTTGATAAAAATTGGGTCACCGAGATGCACTGCATTCAAAGCCCTCCTAGACTTGCCCTCTGTCAAGGTTCCTATGCACAGCTAGGCAGACCACATCTGTCCAGAGACCTACACTCTCTGTGTAGCTCCATATAGCTCTGTGTAGCAGTGCATAGCTGTGCGTAGGCTCGAGTCCAGCCTGTCGTACCGAACGAATTTGTGTCGGTAGACAGGCTGGTCGATAGGTCTGCGTAGCTTCCTAGACGTTACCTTCTCGGAGTGCAGTCGAAAGTGTTGAAAGATTTATGTTTGGTCGTAGACTAACCCCAGCATAGCTGAGTAGAGATGAGTTTAGGTAGGGTCAGCTTAGGTGACCTAAACACATCTGGTCAGGGACTACACGCACCTTGCCACAATTGTGATCAGGTGTGGAAGTGCGACTCGACGCGCCCGTCGCCTTCGGGTCTCGGGCCGATAACACGCGTCAACCAAACATGAAGACATAATGCGTCGAGTTTTTGTTTTATTCTTCCATCACATCCTTCTTGCTCATTTCATTCCTGAACACATTTTATCTCCTCTCGCCATTTTATATTCCTTTGGCAGCTACGCCAACAAGATTCCTCTCGTTGCACAGCCAAGTCAAGTTCAATGTTATTTCGAGATATATTTCCGGATCACACCCAAAATACCTCTCATTAAGCTTTTGAACCTCACTACACATTCTTGCACTTACCTACTTTGATTCTACACAGACGTTTCATTTTTTATTTGCTACGTACCGCCAACGCAACTGGTTGAACCACTTCGGGCATCTCGGACTACGCCGGGGATTGGCTTCGAGGTGGATGGGCACCATCCTCGTTGCTGTTGCGGGGTAGTGAGTCTCCCTATATGTCTTTGCGTTGTTCCCGGACTGCTGGAGTTGGGTTGACTTTAGCTGCGGCTTTCCACCCACGGACTCTCGTACTTACATCATTTTGATATTTGTTTGTTTATGGATGATGGATCATCTCTCTTTTGTCTCATACCGCCACGTATACAAGACTTTTCTGTGCATCTTCGACCGAATCCACCCACATTAGAGTCTGTTTGAGCTAAGTTTCCTATTTTATTCACTCCCCATTACAGTCTACCGCTAGTTTGATTATTCTCCAGCAGTTATTACATTTCTTGGTGTACAACTCGGCGTCATCGCCTGCACGACCTGGACACCTCTTGGTCTACCTACGGACCAGCCTTCTCTTCCACACAGGTCAGTCTAGTAACCCTACACAGGTGCGAGGGCCCGTTTAGCCCCCTACGCAGAGCAGGACAGACCTACACGCACCTTTACAAACTGAGGCTAGGAGGGCCTGTATAACAGCGAATGTTTTGATTTTTTACTCTAACGCAGTGATGGGTTCCATCCAATTCACGCTCCTTATTTCGAAGGATTGGATTAGGTTGGGCTGCTGTGGCGACGTAGATATCTTCCAAGTTTCACCTGCCAGTTCTGATCAACGTCGGCGAGAAGGGTCAAGGTGAGCTCGCACAGAGTGAGAAATGGAGCCAGTTTATGTCGGGAAGCAGTTGCTAGGAAGGCCGGAGTTCAATCTCTAGCTCGGCTGCAAGAGAGAAGGAAAGACGTGGTTTGGATTAGCTGGGATCCGGAGTGCCAGAAACTACTCTAGCACGCTGCGCGAGATCGGTACGAATGCGTTCTGGCAGAGGTTTCTTGGAGCAGAATATTCAAAATTATATGGAGGTGGAATTGACGTCGCTGGGAAAAATTGATTGGTATATACGTGAGAGTCCGGGTCTAGGCGAAATCGACTTGAACTTGCTTTCATTGAGATGATGGTTCTGGTCAAGTGCCACCGATTAGCCGACTCAAACCAAGCACGACCAAGCAGATTTGCCCCTTTCTTCCAGCATGCCTCCTCGAGCAAAGCCTTTCGACCTCAAAAACGTCGCCAAACTTTTTAATGACACAATTGCCGCCATCCGAGACAATACCCCCGACTTCAAGGCTCTCGAACCGCAAACAATTTAGTGGCTAAAAGCAGCTCGGTACAAGCTCATGCGCGACCTCGAACAGGAGTGAGTACTAGCATCCTCATCTTCATATTCCTTCCTTCTTATACGAGCTCTAGATATACAAACTCGAACGCACGCGCGACACCCCGATGTCGCAGCCGGTGTGGGCACTGGACCCCGCACAGGCTATTTATCTGCAGCCCGACTCTGCTGCCCACCGTTCTGCAGGCGTATCGCCCCGCGATTCGGGAAAACCTCCTCACGCTCCTCAAAGATTGCGGCTTCAACCATTGCAGCAGCCCCGCCTTGGATCCCAGCCGGATGTTCTTCGAGATCCGCTTCCCAGCTCAGGTAGCCGCTGCGCCGCTGCCGCCGCAGCATCCGCCCCTCTGTACGTGAAGGATGAGTTCTCCCGACTCGCTAAAAGAGGGGCCGTCAAACCGCGTCTCGGCGGGTTTTCTGCGTCGAACTTGGCCTGCCTGCTCACCGACGCACGTGGTGAGAATGAGGCGAGGGATTCTCCTGACGCGGACAACGACGACGAGGACAACACGGCAGCTGGGCCAAGCAAAAAGCGGCGGCGCGCATCCCGGATTGCGAGGAGGAAAGTGATGACGAGGAGGCCCGCCCTAGATTGCGCTCGGTGACCCGTGCCAGCTCGGCGGCGACTCTGCGCGAATCCAGCAGCGTAAACACACGTCGAAGCGGTCGGAAGCGGGTTAAAAGAGAGGAATAAATATTCATGTGTTCTTGGGATTTTACTTGGACCGTGATGCAATTACTTAAACCTGTCCCCAAAATATTGAGACGCCTCTTTGTGTCTGCTCGGAACTCAGATAATCGAGAGTATGAAGTTTTTTTCGCTTTCATTGTGCTGTGAAGGCTAGGTACACTGAAAATTTCGAAGAGTAATCTATATTTTGACGAACAGCTAGAGAATAACACGAATATATATTCGCGAATATGAATATTCACCGAAACCTTGAAACTGATATTCGCATTCGTACGAGTATTGATGGCAATTATTCGTTGCTTAGTAAGCAATATTCACGAATATTTGCGAATATCAACTATTCAGATTCAACAACTTGAAATATTCACTATTTGCAAATTATTCACGAGTAAATCATCTAATCAACACCATCATCAGCAATTACAACGACTTTTGGTGTGACTGCCCCTCGGCTGGAACATCTGCCTTCCTCTTCTTTTTCCGTAACCAGCCCTCGACGAGTTGGGCTTCAAACTCCTTAGCTGCAAAAGATCTGGGTGGCCTGCCCATTGACCAACCATAACAGCAACATGTGCAGAATGCTCGGACAGTTGATTACGCAGCTTTGAAACAGTACCTCCTGAGAAGGAGAACAATCTCTCAGCATCAACAGAGGTTGCTATACAACAATATGAGCAAAAAGCATGAGAGGGAAGACATTATCTTACCAGGTGCAGACAAATAATCAAGACACATTTGCGCAAATGCTTCACCTTCCAATACTGCAGGCTTCTGCAGCATGCTGAGGTCGGGGTAACTGTGTTCAGTGAAATATTGAGAAATCTCCGAAGAATGTGAACAGCTTGCCGCAAATGTAAACTGCAGGCTTCTGCAGCATGCTGAGCTCGGGGTAACTGTGTTCAGTGATAGTTAGCATGTGCACCTACTGTGAAAATTCTTTCGATATTTGGGTGGCCATTTGACCCGGCGCGCCCCTCTACAACTTATTTTGAACTTACTTACCACATTGGGAATAGCTCCTAACAAGTTTTCTTATCTTATCCTTACTTCCTCGCATCACACATTGTTGCCATTCTCTCATCACAGCCTGTAACTAGGCCATCTCCACGGAGATTAGCCGACGAATATTCGTTGAATATTCAGAGGTTTTGGGGACCATATTCGCATTCGCGCGAATAGCACTGCCACAGCCATTCGCGAATATGAGTATTTGTTATTCGCGAATGTATACTCGCGAATATTCGCGATATTTGTTATTCATGTTATTCTCTACGAACAGCTACTCACATACTAATGCGAAGAGCGCAGCAGAAGCAGGCATAATTTCTGTCGGCGGACCTGTACAATAACCCCACGCAAGGTGGAGGAATTCCGCAAGTGCACGCATTCATAGGAGAAAGAAACCACAGCACATCTTCGTCCGGAATTGATCCCAAGCTGATGTCTTTGCGACCGACTCAAGGCGAGCGCGCCTACATGAGCAATCCGTATTCCATCGGCGACTCGAACAGATACCACAGCTCCAGCGGCGACAGACACCACAGCGCCAGCTCCGCAGACACAACCCCGCCCACAAGTGTGCGTGCTGAGAATGCGACCACAGCTACAACAGGTCGCCCCACCATGCTCACTGCTCGCCCAACGTATTGCGATGTGATGGGCCCCCACGTCTGGTGGGCCTCCTCCTCCGCGACGACAACCAGACTTTCCGCGCGAGAAACACCATGGCCATGTCCTGTACCGACACCGGCATCGACACCGACACACCCACAATATACACACTGGTGCTTAGACTCGTCACCAGTCTGCCATCGACGGCAGATCTTCGTGCAAGCACGTTGCCATAGGCAGACTGGTAGTTCTCGGATGCTGTGCAAGGGCTGCGTGCGGAGTTTGAAAATATTCCTTCTCTGCTGTTCCGAGCTCAATTGTCGTTAGTTTTAAAAATTCCAAAGGTACAGGGTGCGTTTTTTCCACATATCTTGAAATCTGCCTCCTCAGAATATCCAGAAAGTGTGCCAGAGTGCTGTGGGAAACAGACGAATTTTAGCAGGAGCTGCACAGCCCCCGTGATGCCGACCACCGGCACCACTCAAAATTCCAAACTCCACGCGCACAGCATTGACAACTCCCGAGAACTACCAGTCTGCCTACGGCAACGTGCTTGCACGAAGATCTGCCGTCCATGGCAGACTGGTGACGAGTCTAACTGGTGCTCCCTACGAGCATAACGACCGCCGTCGCATAAATGGCGACACTCGACTCGACACCACTCGCTCGCGTCTGTCCTGACGCGAGCCGCACGTTGTCATCTTCAGCGGACCCACCATACTCCCGAAGCACTCCACATACGCTGAGCGGATCCTCCCCACGGCGCCGGTACATCCGCGACACGCATCCCATGGCCATGGCGTCTCCCTGGCACCGCCTGCCCGCCGGTCCCCCAACTTCCAAGTCGCGCAATGTACGCCGCCATTCCAGCCCGAGGCGGCGGGAGCGCAATGGTATCGACGTCCTCACACGCACGCACGCCCCGCCGCTGCTGATCTAGCCTCCCCCTCAGCCCATGGGCCATCATTTGCGTAAGCCTCAAGCCTCGCGTCAAATTTGTGGTCGGATCACCGCACTCACCCGGCCGTCGTCGAGATGATCCCAAGACAAGAAAATCCCAAATCAAATCAGCCTCAGCATTAAGTCGCAAATTATCGTTCACACCGTTCAAATTGTGAATTTTGGTTGACATACATCCCGTAATTTCGAACTCCGACGCGGCAGAGCCGGATTACTTACATCTGATCTGCATTCTCCAGAATCTGACAAGGCCTGGACTTGTCATCACACCAGAACCAGTACAAGTATAGTCTGCTGCACCACATGCTACTGCGTCGGCACTGCGGCTTAGAACTCCTTCTCTTGCGACCATAACGTCTGTGAACACTGATGTGAACACTGAAAACGGCCGTCCCACCCAGACCTCTGGAACGAGCGGAGCGCTGCGCTGCACGCTCGTAGCGTGCACATCACATCCTATTGATCAAACGCAGTTGTTATATCTTGTCAGTTGAAACACTGAGGCCTGGATTCCCACCACCAGATGTCACGAGGCGCACCGCTCTAGATCTTGTTTCCCGCGCCCAATATCACCCTGAGTGTGTATCTCTTACCTCGCCCCCCACGTACACAATGAACGTGCCAGAGAGCAACATTCTACTCTACGCAGTTGTCTCTATCTGCTAGGTTTTTTTGATCTACGGGCTTCTCTATCGGCAGAAGGTGGACAGAACCCTACTTCAGGCATTCAAATGGCTCACCACCACGCAGAGTGCCATCCCGGCCATCCCAGGTTCCAATGGCCTCATTTCGTCTTATGTAGCAGTGCTCCGTTTTCTCCGTCACTCAAGGGAGATCATCGGCGCAGGGTACAGCCAGGACCGCAACGGTATCTTTCGATTTCCAGGGCTGTGGAGGTGGCGATATGTTGCAAATGGGCGGGATCGTGTGGTGGAGGTGGCTGCTGCACCGGCACATATTCTATCGTTCGAGGAGCCCATCTGGGATGTAGGTCAACTCTTCCTAGGTGATGATATTGAATGATTTTCTCCAGAGACTCCAGTTCCAATATACTGTTGGTCCGGAAGTTCAAAATAACTCGTACCACTTAGAGGTCGTGAGGGGGGCCCTGACGCCAAACTTGGGTCGTTGCTTCCCCCGAGTACGAGATGAAATAGTTCATGCGTTCGACCATGTTCTTGGGGTGCGCGATACGGGTCTGTTCTGTGTCGCCCGTTCCGAACCTCTTGGCTCATTCTATTGCATCCAGAGTGGAAATTAGTTCAGATTTACCCTGCAAGCCTCCAAATCATAGCACGTACCGTCAATCGTTTGTACGTCGGCCTCCCAGTTTGTGAGTTTGAATCCAAAGCAGGAGCTATGCATATTTCTCACTGGCCATCCCGACCAGGCAGAGAACCAGAATACCTTCAGCTATGCATCGACTATACCTTGGTAATTTTTCTGCGCGGCAAGACGATCGGCCTCTTTCCCAAATTTCTCCGCCCGTGGGTCCATCTTCTGAATGTTCTTCTCGCTGACAGGTCTCATCTGTTCCCGCACAGAATTGTAGGTCCCCTGATTTCAATGCGGAAGGCCACGCTACGGCGAGCTCTCAAGTTCCTTGGGCTCTTAATCGATGAACGGTTGGAGCAAGAGAATCAGTATGGACGCAAATGGGCCGGCAGACCGGTAGGTGATTCACCCCTCTTCTCTTCCACATTAATCAGGAGTAGAACGATCTTATCTCCTGGCTTCTTGACGCCGCAGAAGGTGAAGAACGCACGACACCTGCCCTTGCTCTGCGCGTCCTTGTCACCAATGCGGTGGCGATCCACACCACGTCTATGGTGAGGACAACCCGTATTCTTGGGTTGCCCTCTCACCTTAAAGTCGTGCCGTGCAGGCGCTGACTAACGCGCTCTTTGATCTGGCTGCTTACCCTCATCATATCGCCCCAATGCGCAAGGAGGCGGAACGCGTGGTTACTTCACAAGGATGGATGAAGGCCGCGTTGGGTAATATGCATAAAATCGACAGCTTCCTCCACGAGTCTATGCGGTGAAACGGTGCGCTTACAATACGTCTTGAATATGCTAGTAATAGCGTGTTGTGGAAACAACACTAAAACCACACAAACAATATCTTATCACTCCCAAAAGACTAGCGCAATCCTTAGTGAGTTCGGGTCCGGACCGTAGTATGCGGCCAGCAGGTTTGGATTGTATAGTTAACAACGAAACAAGTACTATGAGGCACTAACAAAGTCCCCGCGGCACTTCACTTGGCAAGTTACAGCAGTTATCTTTCCGCCGCGGCGTTGGATGAACATTTGTATGAGACGGATACAAGAAGGTAGTGACTATAAAGATAGTTCTATCACTTCAGGGCAGAGTTTGTACTTGGTGTTCACAAAATATCCCCAGCAATGGCCGATTCCAATTGCTATAATGAGGCAAGCTGTTTCTTCCTTGGCAATTCTCTTTACTGCAGGACTCTCCCGTACAGCAGACCTAAACTTGTCCTCGTTTAGGGACGTTTCCTTCACTTTTATAGTAACGGCTTAAGCGTTGACTGCAAAGTCCAACTAATCGATCCAACAGCTAATGACAGGACTCTCCCTGACGAGTGTGAAGGCAAAGCAGCTGACAAGTCACAACCAATTCTCAGGTGGTTAACCGTTTGAAGCTTAACTGATGAGTCCCTTGCTTGACAATTCGAGCCAACAACCAACTTCAATTTATAGACAAGTTACAAACAGAGATAGTAAACGAATCTCCGCGAAATATGCCTGAGGACACCCACGCCGATAGACGGTGCGATGAACTGGCTGTATGCGGGTTCTACAGGCTGCTTTTATAGTAATAGTACAAACGAAAGGAGATAAACTAGATATGGTAACTGAGATGTGGTGCTTGGTCATGTAGGTTCGTTCCCTCGTGGTTCTTCGTCGATCCCGCATGCTCTTGGTGCCGGGAGATCGTCGGTTTTGACCCCCGCGGTCTATATTTGGTATATTGGCAATACCGCGGTGCCTTCCGCACCCGCAGTACGATGCCGCGCCGGCCTGGGGTTGAACCCAGCCTTTTCAATACAGTCCTCCTCGTGCTTGTCTTTGGTGGATCCGGCCGCGGGCAGTGCTTGGCCCGCGAAGTACCGGAGTGCCTGAATCCGATCGCTAGAATCCGAATTAGGACTTGTGTGTCTTTGATTTGACAGGTCGCGTCGCGCCGCGGCGCCACGTGATCGTCCGATCGCTTTGGCAGTTCCCTGTCTTAGGGTAACAATGGGTCTATGCTCGACCGCGGCCCGTTAGTAGGCTCCGCGGTAGGTTATACACAGTTATGGGACGCCGCGGCATGACCGCGGTCGCTTTCCTCCATAATGTAACCGTTAACACAACTATGTCTTTGGCAGAGAGGCGCCGCGGTTGCACCGCGGCGGCTCTCCTACGCAGTTTATTGTACCGCGCAACATGTCAAGTCTCGCCACTTCATCTATGCAGTCTCTGGGTCGCTTTTATAGGAATAAATCCCTTGAATAGGTTATAGGCGTTATGGGTATATCTCCTTGGTAGTGCATTCAGAGTACAACACGCCGCGGCGTCACCGCGGTCGTGCTCTGAATACTACAGTCAGTAGTCGGAGCTCGCTCTGACTCTCCTTTATATCACCTAACAGAGCCCAGGTATACAGATATATTTGTATAGCACTGAAACTACCTTGCGCCTTTTATGATGTGTTTATAAGCGCAAAAATAGCTAGAGGATGTGCATTTGGTGTTGCGCCGTCTCAGCGGCTCAACACCGGACCCGGTGTGTAAACTCAACCACCTGAAACGGGTTGTCAACCCATCCTGATGTTGTACTGTAGTCGCCATGACGCGCAAAGTTATTGCGAAGGATGGTTTCAAATTCTCAGACGGGACGACGATTCCGTACGGAGCGCTCATCAGCATCCCGAGTGCCCCTACACACCACGACCCAGGTGATTTTCCTCAATGGATGGATGAATTCTGCCTTTTGGTTGACATCAATCCAGCGAACTACGACCACCCTGACATGTTTGACGGGTTTCGATTTTCTCGCATGCGTGAAGAGCGTCAACGCCTTGTCGATTGCGAGGGCACCGGCATTTTCACCCAGGATATGGTCACCACGGCTCCAGAACACTTAGTCTTTGGCCATGGACACCACGCATGCCCCGGACGGTAGACCCACAGCCCCTTTCTCCCTGTGTCTTGCTGAAAATGATCTGTCCCCCACAGGTTCTTCGCGGCCACAGAGCTGAAGGCGATGATCGCACACATCCTGATCAACTATGAGGTCAAGCCTGAGACGGACATCAGGTCACCGGAGGTTTGCCTCGGAGAGAATGTTATCCCAAACCCTCGAGGAAAAGTTTGGATTCGGAAAAGGGAATGAATAACTTGAAGATAAAGGAGGACGAAAGGGAAGTATTCCGCTTTCACGCGCTTTCTGTACATAAAAATGATTTTATGAGACCGTGTCCTTGAACCAAAAAAGTCCAGATCCAGAGACTCAGAACCTGCGAAAGATGAGGCATCTCTGGTCGCTTCTGATGGACACGCTCATTAATTATAGCGAAGGGATAGTTCTCTGCGGTAACATCATGGATGAACGTTGAGCCTAGTTGACACTGAGGTCTATCAGAGAAGCAACGGTCAGTGCGTTCACAAGCTAATATAAGGTCGGCAACAAAATTTCTGCGGAATGTCACAATTCCACAGATACACACCTCTGCGCATGTAGGTGCGCTGCGAAAGCGTGGGTTTGAGCGGGAGGAGCAGACGGAGACCTGTAGGCGAGGGTGATCACAGAGTAGTTGGGTAAAAGAAGGAAGAGGAGGGATACAGAGCGCGGTATAATGACATAAAAGGGGATGGCGTTTTCATAGAACGATACCCATCTCGGAGCAACTTGAAATTAGATAGATTGATCCCCCGGCCACAAAGCTCCCTGACCACTGTAGACAGTATCGACAGTCGGATCGACTGCATGAGAACAATCGGATCGACTGTTGCGGAACAGTCAATCCGACTGCAGCCATGCTCTTGAACTGACTGCAAGTGCACACTTACCCCAAACTGTATTTCGGCCATTTTGACACTCGGTGAGAGTGTCCCATGGCAGTTGGTTTGAGTGTTCCTTGGCAGTCGGGTCAAGGGCTTCCTTGCGGTTGGTTTGACTATATCCTTCCAATGACTGCTAAAAACCACATATATTAACTGCTATACACTGTGGATAGAGCATCTGGAAACGCATTCTGGCGCCACAGACACGGCATGTCTGACGCAGACACATACAGACCCACAGACCACCACAGACAGTCACAGACACGGTCACGAAGCGACAGACCACAATAGACAGAGGCGCTAAGCGACAGACGCGTGTTCACAAGCGCCATCAGACGCAGAAGCCTTTATATCCTCTTTCGTACGTTCTCCGGTCGCAATGCCCAGATCTCGAGTTGCTGACTGTCTATAACTCGCCACTCAGCTGGACTTGCAAAATCTACTAAGTCCATTGCCGAGCCGGTTGTCGGAATTAGTATAAGAGGAGTAGTGCGCCGATCCTTTCTTTCCTTTTTACTTACCCACATCGCACCAACTCCCACTTCTCTTCACAAGTCTTGGTCGCCCTAGGTCCTAGTTCTCCTATTGCATTGACTTACTTTGTGTCTTTTATTCTTCCCTCTCCCTCAATTCTGATGTTAATTTTTGTCAATTAGAAAGTCCGGCAACCTCTGTTCGCGGTCGCGGCGCGAGATGTAATTACTTGCTTGTAGTCTTTTGTTCTCTTCAATATATTATCTTGCCGGCCATTTCACCGAAATTTTCGTAAACTTTTGCTGAGGTTGCAAAAAATTGCAACCCGAAAGATATTTTCGGTAAAAATTTCGAAAAATTACAAGGGAGGTTTTCCCTGATGTTTGCGACGTTCTGTTTCGGTTTTTGAACATATCGACAAATTGACCATCTTTTGATGCCTTCTCCCGTTAACCGGTGCTGATGGCAATTTATCTATCGGTCTATGCACGTCTGTGTGTCTGTCGCTTAAGGATTGTCTATCGGTCTGGCGGCCTATCCGTGTCTGCCATAGAAACCGCGTGTCTATGGTGGTCTGGTGTAGACAGGGGGAAGTCTGTAGGTCTATGTGGTCTACATGGTCTGCCACAGACCGCTACAGACATTGGGGATTTTCCAGATGAGTTGGCAGTCGGATCAAGTGCCAAGACATTTGATCGCTTTTTTGGGCATTTGATCCGACTGCCCCAAGATCGACTGCAACTCAACACACTCAAAGCGACTGCAAGCTAGGCATTTGGCCAGAAGGCAGTCAATCTGACTGTTTCCCCAAGCATTTTATAAATTCTCTTCCAGGCCTTCCTAGCGTCCAACTGAGTCCCCGAATATTCAAATTTGTGCTCAGTTTGTCTCTGCTTGAAGCGGGAGCCGCAATCGACCTTCTTCTACTCCTGCTTCCACTTCTTCTACCAAACGACGTGTTGCTCGCATTTTTTTGTTCCCGTGCAATCTATCTAAGCTTTTCATCCAATTGATCCTCGCCCTTGCTCCCTCCTCGTCTCTGAAAAGACCTTCATATCCTGTTCAGCTGATTTCACGGCGAGCCCGCCGCAAACCAGCCGCTGGAGTAGCTTATGGCCCCAGATCGCACCGAAAAGACTCTAGAACGAAAAAAGAGGTGCCGATGCACTCCTTACTGTAACAAATGGCGTACAGCACGTACTAGACGGCGTCATTATCGCAACGCAATTCCGCAATACAGCCTACCGTCAGAATCTGAATCCGCTTCGTCGGAGTACGAGGACGAGTCTCAATCTGATCATGCACCCGACGTGCGAGACCCTTCAGAGGCTCCCATGACTACCATAATGTCCATTGATCCCCATTTTCCCGTGCAAGATCTTGATACTGCGGACGTATTGAGCGACTCGCAACACAGCCAATCCATGGATATTGATGCGGAGGAGGAGCAGGCCGAGTACAGTGCATCTGGAATCCCTGGCTATTTCAATTGCCTGACACCAGAAGAGGATGAGGAGTTTGAGATTAAGGCGTGGAGTGGGTTCGATGAGGTGCAGGATGCGGATCGGCCGCTCTCGCGAGAGGATATGATTATTCAGCTAGAGGAGATGATCGGTCCGGAACAGGAGGCTGACCTGTGGGCCATGCGTGCGTCTCTCAAATCGGACTCCCTGTAGCGCCAAAAATTGACTCTGTCTTTTAGGGAATGATACTCTTACCGAGCAAGACCGCGACAATATCCGCGCATTTAAGCTGAAGATGATGTCAAATATGGCACGGGACGTGTTCAAGCAAATGCGCTATGCTTTCGATCACAAACTCGATCTCAGCTCCGAGTGGGCAATTCTTCACTGCATTGCTATTCTATCTTGCGTGGAGCCAGTGTGGTACCACTGCTGTGTAAAATTGTGCATGGCATACACGGGTGAACACTCCCATTTGGAACACTGCCGATTCTGCCGTGAACCGAGGTTCACTCCACTCACCAGAAAGCCCCGCCGCCTCTTCTGCTACTTACCAATCATCCCTCGTCTTCAGGGTTACTTTCAAAACCCGAAAATGGTGCAGCGGCTCCTATATCGACACCAATACAAGCACGAACCACAAACGATAGCAGATGTCTTTGACAGCATTCATTATAGGACACTGTGCAAACAGAACGTCGTCGTTGATGGCCAAACCCTCCCGCACAAATATTTCTCCGGCAAACACGACATTGCACTCGGTGTTTGCCTCGATTCATACCTCCTGTTCAAGAGAAACCGAGGAGGTCCATCCGCTACTCCAATTGTCCTCAAAAACTATAATATGCCCCCCGAAATAAATACGCACATCGAGCACTCCATCTGTTCAGGAATTATTCCCGGACCCCATGGACCCAAAGATTATCATAGTTTCCTTATCCCCTATGACGAGGAGCTAGCTCAGCTCGCGCACGGTGTTTGCACCTTCGACTCATTGTCTCAAACCGACTTCATGCTCCATGCCTACAATCTTTTCGAGATGGGCGATATCATCGCCATCGAGAAGCTGCTCAACATCAAGGGACACAACGGGTATTCCCCTTGTCGCTCTTGCGAGATCAAAGGTGTCCGTAACATCAAGGGAGGCGACACCATTTACTATGTACCGCTTACAGCGCCTATGGTCGATGGAGAGCCGAAGCGTGCCTGGAATCCACGTTCCCTTCCCCTTCGGTCTCACGAAAGCTTCACTGACATTACCGCCAAAATGGCTGCATGTGAAAGTATTGAAGACCGAAAAGAGCTCTCGAAATTCCATGGGATTAAAGGACTTCCTGCGTTGCGTCGTGTCGGGTCCATCCACTTTGGAAGATCCGCACCATGGGAGTTCATGCATCTGCCGTTTGAAAATATCGGCCCAAACATGGTGAAGCTCTGGAGTGGAAAGTACAAAGGGCTTGACACTGGCTCCGAGGACTACGAAATATCAGACGAGACGTGGGAGATTATTTGGCAGGAAACAGCTGACGCAGTTCAACACATTCCTGCTGACTTTGTTCGCGTCCTCAAGAACAATCCTTCGTATTATACAGCGGAGGCTTGGTGTTTTTGGCTGGTGTACTTGGCACCCATTCTACTGAAGGATAGATTTCGCGACGAGAAATATTACACTCACGCCTGTCAATTCTCGGACATAATCAAGACTTGTCTCGCTTTCAAGATCACGTATTCCGAGATCGACGACCTGCAGGATAATATAATTGATTGGGTCAAGCGATACGAAGAGTAAGTTAAAATAAACCTTTCTGATCTCTTTGCTAATATTCTGCAGATATTACTACCAATACAAAGAGGAACGCCTTTCTGCATGTCCACTTACCATTCACGGTCTAGTCCATGTCCCAGACGACATTCGGTTCTGCGGCCCCGTCTGGTCAACATGGACATTCTGGATGGAACGGTTTTGTGGATATCTTCAAGCTGGTTTGCGATCCAAGCGGTACCCATGGGCCAACCTCAGCAAGAGTGTCCTCAAATTAGCCTATCTCGAGCAGCTTGGTGCTCGATACAATTTAGAGAATGAACTTTCTACTCACAAGCGTGATAAATCAACTTTATCGCTCGGAGAACACATCTATAATGATTGTAGGTGTCACTCATGATCTTCTCGACAATTTATTGATTTTCTCCGTAGACCCAACACAAATTTTGCGACCGCCATATAAATCTGGTAATATTCCCGATGCGTCAACGAGAACCCGGATAGCAGGCTATTTCGCAGCAGTATTGAGTAAGACTCGCAAATCTATACAACACCGACTACCAGAGGTTATGCCAAGATGGGGTAAGGTTCGTATTGTGGACGGTGATGAGATTCGCAGTATCTCTGCTTGCGGAAATGAACCAGAGGCGGAGAGCCTTAGGGATATGGCATTTGTTAGGGTGTGCATAATTCCTGGTACCGGGTTACGGACCCAGGTCTCAAACGCGAATTGTCGAATCTCCAAATCACGACCATCACTGATCCCATCACGGAAATTCTTGAAAATAATTAATTAACTGCTCCGAACAATTATAAACTCCTGGTTCCTGACCTAATAATCCGGCTCTCCTGAGTTCCTGGTACGGGTAACGGACCCAGGTCTCAGACGCGAATTGTAAAATCTCCAAATCACGACCAAATGATCGCATCAACGAAATCCTCAAAATTAATTAAATGTACGCTCAAAAAACCCTTTCTCAGCCTCCTGGCCCGATGCCATCAGTGGGATTCTCGAAATTAAATAGATAAATAAATATCTCAAAAACCTCTCCCAGTCCCCTGTCTCCTGTCTGTCCCCCCGAAACTGATGTATGGTGCCTGCAACCTGGCCATCGTCACTCGCCCTTCCCTCTTCTTCCCGCTGTGTCGTCTTCAGCCCCACCCACCGCCTACAATAAAAAACTAATAGCGAGGATAAATCCTTTTATGGGCCAAAAACAGAGCCGCTCGGGCACTCGCAGGTGTGCGCCTCTATCGATCAAATGGTAGATAGAAACTCATTTACTCATTGGCATGCCTATTTAGAACTTCAAGGACTCCCATCCCCAAACTTTGAGAGACAAAGGCCATTTAAATCTAGGTCAGACCCCAAATCTCTCTTCAGACCCTTTGTTTTCAACTTCCATTCTCGCGGAATAAAAGACCAGATTTGCCATCCATTGGGCCATCAAAGTCCGAATCGGGGTTCTTCAACTCTGCCGTCGCGATTTGCTGGGAAAATTTGCTCAATTTATGCTAGTAAATACCAATGAGACTTCGCATTCATGAAAAACCCCTTCTGGAATGCATACCAGCATCTGAATTGTTTTTGTGATTTGAAATAAGTCGGCCACCAGTCGCTCGATGTTTACAACAGAGTACAACATGTGAGGTACGAGCACCATTTTGTTTTAGCGTCTGTAAATGAGACTAGCTCGTACCTCACACAAATAGCATGGCCCGCTGTTCATTAATTCAAGGACAATATTAAATCCAAAAGATATTCCTACTGAAAGCGACTTTCCTCTCCAGTAGAACTCAAACAATGAAGATTCAACACTGTATTCATTCCCAAATCAGGTCTGGCATTGCCGGCTCGATGTGAGCTGGTCACTGCTTGCGCGCCACGCGCAAGCGGGGACCGAGGGAATCTTTGAGCCATTTTCAAGTTTCTCGGAATATGATATCATAGAATTGACAAACAAATCTGGTGTACGGGTACCTGGTCCGGAAAGAGGTACCAGGGGTGCCCGGAGGGCCTTAGTATATTCATCTTTGTCCATGTGCTGATCACACAACTAATTTATATTTCCAGTATGAATTACAGGTTCAAGCAGATGACGGCAAATGGGTATCCAAGATATTCTACGGCCGCCTAGAGGAAATTATTGTGTGTAAACTATCCAAGACCGTTGTTGGGCTCACCTGGCTGGATCGACACTGCTCCTCGCCGTTCTAACCCCTTGCTCCACGTTGGGTAAAGACACAGCCAAAGAATTCACCTCATATACTCAAATGACCCGGCCAATTGTGACGGACCTTGCAACAATTGTTGCAGTTGTTGGACGAGTGGAAACTAGAGGCAAATGGGTGATTTTTGATCGAAGCGGTGGACTACTTCATCCGGAATTTGTTGTATAATTTACTGCATGATAGTTCATAGTCGCTGAATACTCGGGTGATTTCTTATATCATAAGGCTACTGTTTATTGCGAGATATGACCCATGCAGCTCATGGAACACCATTTTATTTTCCTTGCAAGGTTTTCTTCAGAGCTCCAGGGCATCTGGTTGCTCTTGAGGGACCTGGTAAGATGACACACGGAAAAGTCATGAATAAATTCAAAGAGAAAAAGAAATTGAAGAGAATCATCGTTTAGGAGTACAAAAGAGTAGATACTATGCAGAAATCAAGCCCACCTGCCAATTCTCCGACCAAATTTGGA
>JARJLF010003207.1:0-20802 GCA_029378395.1 Mycena leptocephala | reverse complement strand
GATGGAGACTGTCATCGCCGAAACGCCAATCGATCCCAATCACTGCACGCGAACAATGCGGCAAACCACTTTCCCCGGATCTGCCGTAAGAGCCTTCTGGCTAATTTAAAGCGCAACGTGCCTGGTGCGTGTTTCTCAACTCTTCCTTTTACCTCGTCTTCGCCCAATACATTCTTTCGTGCTGCCACCCAAGGCTACTGCAACATATATTCTTGGGAGTTTCACCTCATGTGGACTTCAACCCGGGCTGATATAGTGCTGTTCCTCATACATCAGAATGGCCTCCAGCAGACTCCACGCAACAATCTACGGTGCGAGTCACATCAATTGTCAATTTTGTCTAACTCATCTGCAGGGGGTATTGGAGGGCGAGGTGGACCCGAGGGGTGGCACTGGGGGTGCTGGTGGCAATGGCGAGGGCCCTCAGCTCAATATGTCTGGTGCCAACATTGGGAGTCTCGCAGTCCATGGTGGTAAATCATTGTAATATACTGTTCAAAGCTGTTCCTGATTGTACACACTAGATGTTTATCTCACCCAGAAACTAGGAACAAATCATTGGCTGTTATGAGGCAGAAGCACCACAAGCTTTGTCCTCTGCCGGTGTCTTCATTCAAAGGACGAAAAGATATTCTTCAGGAGATGCATCAACATTTTGACTGTGATCAAGGATCTCAGCACATTTTTGTCTTGCATGGCCTCGGGGGTGCAGGAAAAAGTCAGCTTTCATTCAAGTTTTGCCAAGACTCCCAAGCCTACCATCGGTATGAACAAATCACACAAATTTTGCAAATGTGTCACACCTAATTTCTAGATTCTCTGAATATTCTATATTGATGCCACAAATGAACAGACAATTGAAACAGATCTGAAGACTGTTGCCCCTGTGGTGGTTGGCGAATCAACTGAAGCAATTCTGCACTGGCTTGCAGGCAAACAAGAAGAGTGGCTTCTCTTGTTTGATAATGCAGATGATGTCCAGTTGGATATTTCGAAATTCTTCCCTCACTGCACTTTTGGCAACATTTTGATCACAACTCGCAACCAAGAACTTTGCATTCACGCTACTGCAGGCTCAAGGGTGTCAGATATGGAACTTCAAGATGCGAAAGACTTGCTCTTGCAGTTGGCTTACCAAGGCAGGAGTGATCAGCAAGAGAAACTCAGCAGTGATGAGCAAGAGAAACTGGCAGTAGCTATTGTGAAGGTCTGTTTTGTCAGGTTTTTTTTTCTCATAATCCAATTCAAACTGAAGCATAATACAGGAACTCTATTGTTTTCCTTTGGCTGTCTCCCAAGCTGGTGGATATATTCATGCCCGTGGCAAACTCAGTGAATATCTAAAACTCTATCAAAACCATCGTGACCAGCTGCTGCAACGTGCAGAGGTTCAGGGACAGAGGAATTATGGTCGAGCTGTATATGTAACATGGAATTTAAGCTACCAGAGGCTTAGCTCACCTGGGAGAACCATGTTGCAGATTTGCTCCAGTCTACATCACAAAGGCATCTTGGAAGAAATGTTTGAAAAAGCAGCCATATCTCAGCAAGAGCTCGATGATTCTGAGTTGCAGAAGAAAGTGACCCAGTTTTTGACTGAGCTTGGAAAGCGGGCTGGGATCTGGGATTCTGGGGTCTTCCATGAAGTGATGGGGGAACTTGAATCATATTCCCTCATTGAACGTGATGGACAAGATGACTCATATCACATTCATCCCCTGGTACAGCACTGGAGTGGCACCACTATAGGAACAAGCAGACATCTCCTGCAGAAATGTGTCCTAGCTATGATTGGCTTGTCAATTTCTTGGGGTTTTCAAGCTGAGGACTACGAATATCGACACAAGCTTTTACAGCATGTTACCAGAAGCATAGACTCACTAAACAGGGAAGAGATCTGTACATTTGTTGCAGCTCGAATTGGACAGGTGTATTTTGAAGGGGGCTGCTGGAAGGATGCAGAGGCGCTGGATGTGGTGATGATGGAGAAGAGCAAGCATGTGCTGGGAGAGGAGCATTCTTCCACCTTGTCAAGTATGGCCAATCTTGCAGCCACATATTGGAACCAGGGCCGCTGGAAGGATGCAGAGGCGCTGGAAGTGGTGGTGATGGAGAAGAGGAAGCATGCGCTGGGAGAAGAGCATCCAGACACCTTGATGAGCATGGCCAATCTTGCAGCCACATATCGGAACCAGGGCCACTGGAAGGATGCAGAGGCGCTGGAGGTGGTGGTGATGGAGAAGAGCAAGCATGTGCTGGGAGAGGAGCATCCAGACACCTTGACGAGCATGGCCAATCTTGCAGCCACATATCGGAACCAGGGCCGCTGGAAGGATGCAGAGGTGCTCCAGGTGGTGGTGATGGAGAAGAGCAAGTGTGGGCTGGGAGAGGAGCATCCAGACACCTTGACAAGCATGGCCAATCTTGCAGCCACATATTGGAACCAGGGCCGCTGGAAGGATGCAGAGGCACTGGAGGTGGTGGTGATGGAGAAGAGGAAGCATGTGCTGGGAGAGGAGCATCCAGACACCTTGTCGAGCATGGCCAATCTTGCAGCCACATATTGGAACCAGGGCCGCTGGAAGGATGCAGAGGTGCTGGAGGTGGTGGTGATGGAGAAGAGGAAGCATGTGTTGGGAGAGGAGCATCCTTCCACCTTGACGAGCATAGCCAATCTTGCAGCCACATATCAGAAGCAGGGCCGCTGGAAGGATGCAGAGGCACTGAAGGTGGTGGTGATGGAGAAGAGCAAGCATGGACTGGGAGAGGAGCATCCAGACACCTTGACAAGCATGGCTAATCTTGCAGTCACATATGGGAAGCAGGGCCGCTGGAAGGATGCAGAGGTGCTGGAGGTGGTGGTGATGGAGAAGAGCAAGCATGTGCTGGGAGAGGAGCATCCAGACACCTTGATGAGCATGGCCAACCTTGCAGCCACATATCGGAAGCAGGGCCGCTGGAAGGATGCAGAGGTGCTGGAGGTGGTGGTGATGGAGAAGAGGAAGCATGTGCTGGGAGAGGAGCATCCTTCCACCTTGTCGAGCATGGCCAATCTTGCAGCCACATATCAGAAGCAGGGCCGCTGGAAGGATGCAGAGGCACTCCAGGTGGTGGTGATGGAGAAGAGCAAGCATGTGCTGGGAGAGGAGCATCCTTCCACCTTGTCGAGCATGGCCAATCTTGCAGCCACATATCAGAAGCAGGGCCGCTGGAAGGATGCAGAGGCACTCCAGGTGGTGGTGATGGAGAAGAGGAAGCATGTGCTGGGAGAGGAGCATCCTTCCACCTTGTCAAGCATGGCCAATCTTGCAGCCACATATCGGAACCAGGGCCACTGGAAGGATGCAGAGGTGCTCCAGGTGGTGGTGATGGAGAAGAGGAAGCATGTGCTGGGAGAGGAGCATCCTTCCACCTTGACGAGCATGGCCAATCTTGCAGCCACATATCAGAACCAGGGTTGCTGGAAGGATGCAGAGGCGCTGGAGGTGATGGTGATGGAGAAGAGGAAGCATGTGCTGGGAGAGGAGCATCCAGACACCTTGAGGAGCATGGCCAATCTGGGTGTCAATGATGTCTTTGGCAAGAGTCGGTGACAGAACATCCTGTGCTGCTAAAGTTGTTAATAACCATCTTCTCCTTGTCCTGAACAATTTTTTGGGGATGATATATCTTTTTTGATCATCCCTTTCTCCAATGATTCGGAATTTGATTGCATCATACAGTCGAGTTCTTCATATGGAATACTGCCGGGAAGGGCCCAAAGGGTATTCCATATGGCGGATATTCCATAGAGCAGAAATTTAATTTAATTTTTTTCCAATAAAACATTCTGGATGAGTATCTACTCGAAAAATAACCTTATTTCAGTTTGGGCTTTTGCATCCCATTTCCTACATCATGGCTGCTTGAATTTTGTCCAGATGACCTTCCAATGGCTGAGTTTGCACAATTTTCTGCAGAAGAAGATGGTCATGGTAGGAGAGGGAAATGCGGGATTGATTATTTCCACACAATGAAGGTATGTACATAATGCACAAAGTCTCAATGCCACCGTGACCAAGAAGTGTGAAAATTACCAAAAATGGTTACTTGGCCACCCACTTGCCATTTTTGGCCTCCCTTCCAGTGGAATAATGCCCCCTCCAGTCGATTCCGTATTCTAGATGATGGAAAATGGAATATTGCCCTATCCCAAAGTGGGACAGGCCCAAAGGCAATTCCATACGAGGGGTATTCCACATGGGGCGATTCCATATGAGAAACTCAACTGTACCATTTTGATATACCTTCATTTGTGTTTTAACAGCAGAAACCCAGTTTTTGCAACTTGATCTGTGATTTCTTTCAGAACAATCTGAATTGGCTAGGTTATAGTCCAGGATGTGGGGACCTATTACATAAAAGAACTATGCAACACTACAGAGCCTGCAAAATAGCCTCAAATCGCCAAAATGGCGGTAAAACCTCAAAGATAACTGTTTTTGGCCATTTTGCAGGCTCCAACTTGCAGAATTGCTTTTCACAGACTATGACCTGGGTGATTTATATTGTCCCGAAAAAATCACAGATCAAGTTGCAAAAAATGGGTTTTTGCTGTTCAAACACAATTGATGGCATATCAAATCAATATCATGTGATCAAATTCTAAAGATGTTTGTGAGGACTCCTGAACCTATTTCCAACATTCTATTCTGCGGAAGTTATGTCTCAAGGTCTCTATATTCTCCAGAAATTGGCCTGCAGTACTGAAACTACTACTTGTGAGAAGTTTTCCAACGGTGGTCTATAGCACAAAATTCCAGCTCAACTCGGAGAGTTTGATGGATTGAAATCACACCAGCAGGGTACAATTATTCGTTGTAGCGAAAATTCAGGAGCACTGATCCGCTCCTAGGACAAGATAAGGGTGTTGCTCGACAGTTGAAGCTTGTGTTTGGAAGAATTGTACTTTTCCTTGGCTCGCTTCATCTGATGATCATGGGTGCCCTCAGAATGTGGCTCTGGAGCAACCCCTGTGCATTTGGCTCTAGTGCCAATTCTTGCGTGGTAGACATCGCATCCACAGTCATCCTCGGAAAAAGCATTCCTCTCAACTCAAGTGCGCTGCAGGCATTGTCAATCACCATTTATTCCTTGTTCCTTGTACCTGGCCTGAACTTGGTTCTTCCCATGGCCCTCTTCCTTGGTATATTCTTGGCTTATCATAAGTGGTTTTCTGGTCGGCCTTCCGAATACAGGCAACTGGCGGATCATATTGAACTGCAGGACGGCCATCTTTCCTCCTCTCCTGGCATCTTGCCTACTGTCATCGGGATGGGATTTCTCTTTGTTGTTGATTTCATATTACTCGTTGATATTGAGCTGACCCTTCAGCGAAACCATGGACAGCAGACCCCCGGTGAATCCAATTGGACCTTTGGTCAAATCCTTGCGATGCTCCTGCTTGTACTCCCACTTCATGATCTCATTGAAACCTTACCTGCACGGCATAAGACATGATGTCTAGAGGACCTTGCACATCGGGACAAGCAGTGCATAGACAAACATACTCTTTCACTGCAGACCGCAATAGGGGCAAACACCAAGACTGAGGTACTCAGGGATCTAATTGAGAAAGGTGCAGATGTCAATGTTGAGGTGGAAGGTGCGGCTATTGTCAGGATAGTAAATGTTTACTGAGAATCAACAGGCCATGATTCTTCGACTGCACTTCAACTAGCTGTTTCACGACAAACTGTCAAGTTTGTGACTGCATTGTTGGCGCGCAGCGCAGATCCAAATATTGGTGAGAATGCGCACAATTTACAAGTAATTATGACTGAGCAATGATTTAGGTGAGAAAAGAACATTTTTCAACTTAGATTACTGTGAGCGATCTGATGAATCTTAGGTGGGAAGTATTGCACAGCACTGCAGGCTGCCGGGGAAGTCTCGGGATTGTCAAACAGCTCAACAGCGGGGCGGATCCTAATATTCAAGGCAAGAACACAGTTCAGATTTTTCGGTGCCTAACTGAGCGCTAGGTGGTAAGTACGGAACAGCACTAGCTGCAGCCTCAGTCAAAGGAGAACTCGAGATTGCCAAATTTCTTCTTGGCCATGGTGCAAACCCTGATATATTAGGTGAGAACACAGTGCAGACTTTCGCGTTGCTTGGGCTCACAAAGTTTCAGGTGGCCAGTATGGTACCACATTGCAAGCAGCAGCATTTGTAGGAGACCTGGAGATAGTCGAAATGTTCTTTGAGAATGGCGCAAATCCTAATATTCAAAGCAGGAATTTGGTTCGTTTTAATGAACTGTATGAAATGAGTGAGTCTAGGGGGTGAATATGGAACAGCAGCATCCGTGGGAGGAAAACCAGACATTGTGAAACTACTTCTTGACAGTGGAGCAGACCCAAATATCCAAGGTGTGAACACCATTCAGGCTTCATTATGCCCACATCGACTCAGTGAGTTTTAGGTGGGAAATATGGCATGCGCACCACTTTAGGGGCTGCCTCAGTTCGAGGAGAACTACCAGCGGTAGAACTGCTGCTTGAGAGTGGTGCAGACCCTAACATTGAAGGTGAGAACACTGTTCACATTATTGACAACCTCCCTAAACCCCCGAAGTTTCGACCGGTGAGTATGGCACGGCATTGGGGGCAGCCTTTTTTGCGGTGCATTTGAGCTGGTCAAACTGCTTCTTGAGAGTGATGCAAACCCAAATGTCCATGGTGAGATTTCAATGTCTACTCTAAAATGACTGTAGGTGGTGAGTATGGCACGGCACTGGGGGCAGATCAGTTGGAGGAGAACTGGACATCATCCAACTGCTCCTTCAGAGAGGTGCAGACCCAAACATTCAAGGTGAGAACACAGTTTGCACTTGCAGTGAGCTGTATAAAATGACTGAACTTTAGCTGGCCTATATTGCAGGCAGCCTCTGCTTGAGGAGAACTAGTGGCTGTCGAACAGCTTCTTCAGAGTGGTGCGGATCCAACTATAGAAGGTATGTAATTACATAGTTACATTTTGGGCAAACATCATGAACCAAATGAGTTTCAGGTGGCCAGTATGATGCAGCATTGGTGGCAGCCTCAGTTAGAGGAGAACAGGAGATTGTCAAAAGGCTGCTTGACTGTGGTGCAAACCCAAATATATATACTGTAGTATTAAAATCAATTCGTCAGTCACGCATCACGGGGGTGCTTGACGTGACGAATTTTGGAACTTTGTCACGCGTCACGGAGGCTCTTGACGAATATACTTTTCGTCACAGTCAGTTCAAAATTTTGGTTCAGGGCTGCTCTGAGCAAGTTTCCTTAGCTGCAGACACTGTCCCACAATTTTCTTGCCATTCTCAAGGTTTCTTGTTTCAAACCTCACAAACATCGCGCTTCAGACCAAATTCAACCGAAGTTCAACAGTGAAAAATGGAATTTTTCCTGTTCAACAACAGATTTGTTCAAATAAATCTCTCAGATGATTTCTAAGTCATCCTAATGGTTATTCTACATACCTTGCAACCCCTGGAATATTTCCAGGGGTTGACGAAATTTTGGGGGTTGTCACGCAGCTGGGGACCCTTTGACGAATTGACGAAATGATATTTCGGGTCACGTGTCACACCCTTTGACGAATTGAATTTAATAGTACAGTATTCAAGGTGAGAATACAATTCGCTCTTTCATCAAAGGTCTGTGTGACTGGAATGAATGTCAGGTGGCCAGTATGGGACCCCATTGCAGGCAGCCTCAAATGGAAGGAGAAACAGAGATTGTGAAACTGCTTGGAAGCGGTGCAGACCCTAACCTTCAAGGTGAATATCCAGCTCACATGTTGTGAAGCAGTGTAGACTGACTGAGATTCAGGCGGTCTGTATGGCACCCCTCTACAGGCGGCCTGCTACAAAGGAAGCCTGCAAATTGCCCAATTTCTTCTTGAGAATGGTGCAGATGTCAATTCTCAAGGTGAGAGTGGAATATGACATGCTGGCACTGCTCTTTCAACCACATGAATTTTAGGCGGCACTTACTGCACTGCCCTGCAAGCGGTCGCGGGTATATACCAGTATTCACTGAACACAGACTTTCCACTCAAAGTGGTGTCCGATATCATAAACCTGCTCCTCAACTACGGTGCAGACCCCAATGTTCAAGGTGAGTGGACAATTCCATTTTATTAGCTAGGCATTGGCCACTGAATGAAGGGAAGGCGGAAAATCTGGCAGCGCACTCAAAGCAGCATCTTGTAAGCAGGAAATTGTCGCGCTACTTCGCGCACGCGGGGCAACCTCATGATTAATTAATCTTTCGCTCTATTTCAATGTAAATATAGTAAATCTCTTTAGGGTCAAAGGCTATTCCGAAATCGAGATTCTAGGTGTGATTTTACTTGTCAAGCCAGTACGAATTAAAGTAGCAGCGGTAGGAACAATCGAACGAGGTGACCTGTTTTTGTTATATGGGGCCCACATCAGCTTGTGGTTCGTATCAGCTTGAAGTGTCACGAGGGAGACCACTGCTCCATAAGTAGTAGGTCTCTTTAAGAGATCCAGATCGCACATCCGTTTTGCGACTGGCTGGAACATGTGGAGATCTACAACATGCGAGGCACGAGCACCAAAATTGTTGTAGTGTCTGTCTATGAGAGATCAAAATAATGCTGGGAGTAAGGTTAGATATTTTATGATTTTTATCGAACGCAAACGTGTAGACCACGTGCCTCTGCCACTTCGAGGATGGTTAAATCAAGTGGGCAGATGTCAAATGGATTGTAGGGAGACAACTCGGGAATATTTTTCCAGGTTCTGGTGACTAGATTCTAGGCTGTTCGGAAACTGGTGGGTGACTCCGAAATCGACCAGCAGTAGTCCATGGGAGCTACCGAGCACTGGGGCTTTCAGGTGAACAGTTGAGAATGAGCCCTCTGTATTTATCTGAATAAACATTTGTGTGTTGGACCCGATTTTAAGCTAAGAAAAAGGAGCTTCATACCGAGTATATATGGCTTGGACTCGAGTCGAACGAGCCAGGTCTGTGTATGCGATAAGATATCGAGATGGTTAATTGCGTGCAGATGCGGACCATTCCGCTCCAAGCCTTGAAATACCTGAAGAGGTCGGTCGATAGGAGAGAATAAGTTTGAGTTCGAGTTGAAATTGAGATTGAAATTGAAAGTCGATTCATGAAGTTCTTGAGTGGGTGTGAATTTCGCTGGTAAAGGCCAACTTGAAGGCTCGATGTCGCAGAATCTCTCAGACTGCATACATATCTGGTCAGTGGAACAGGTTGAATAAACAAAATAAGGGGAGAAAAAATAAACAAACGACGAAGGAACGGCTTGGGCTCGAGTCGAACGAGCAATGTCTGTCAACACATATCATGCGACTCTGCAGATCTAATCATGGTATGTAGCTGCCCACCGTGGGCCACCAAGCCTTCATCACTCTGTATTTACCTGAATGAAGATTCGTTTGTTCAACCTGGTTTGAGCTAAGAACGCACTCGACAAACTATGGCTTGTACTCGAGTCGAACGAACTCCTCCGTTTTACATGAAGAAACTCGTGTATTAGATGCAGACACCCACTGTGGGCCACCAAGCCTTTCCCCATTATCTCCTTCCTGATGGAAGGCGGGTCAGTTTATTGGGCTAGATTTGTGGGGGAAAAAAAAAGAAATATTACATAACAAGGAATGGCTTGGGCTCGAGTCAAACGAGCGAGGTCTGCGTATAACGGCGTGGGTAGAGTGGTTTATTGCGTGCAGATGCGGACCATTCCGCTCTGGGCCTTGAAATACCGCAGGAGGACGGTCGATAGGAGAATGAGTTTGAGTTGAAGTTGACGTCGAAGTTGAGTCGATGGATGCTTGACAATCTGGGTGAATTTTGAATATATACAAGGGACTGGTCGGCCGCGAAGCGGCCTCCCATTCCCTTACAGTACTTTTTTTTGCAACTGAATAAAGTAGTGGGTAGTTGATTGGGAGCAAGATGACATTCAAAATTATTTCGCACTAGAGCTTATTTGCAACCGATGAAAAATGGATTTTTCTGTATCAAGTCGCCAGTTGTTTTGATTGTGGAGCCATTACGTTTCTCAACGGTTTGACAACCAAGTCAGAAATTTGGCGGGTTTTCTGTTCACGTTTTTCAGTTGTGGAGCCTCTATTTCTCAACACTGCGGCGATCAAAAAATATTATCCCGGGAAAACGGCCCTAGAACTATTATGTATGATTTACGGGCCGAATATAACCTTAGATAAGATAACAGTGCTAGCACGAATTTTATCTGTCAAAGTTCCCTGAGTAAAAGGCTGGGTTTTACCATGGGATAAAGACAGGTAACAGCCAAGCTTTTTCCGTGAGAATGTCCGGCAGAAACAGCCAGACTCTTTGCTGCGGTAAAAGTCGGGCTTTTACCGAACAAAAGGAAGAACAAAGAAAAGGTGACAGCCAGACTTTTACCTGAGGAAAAAACCTGGCTATTTCCGCCGGACATTCTCACGGAAAAAGCTTGGCTGTGACCCGTCTTTATCTCGTGGTAAAACCCAGCCTATTACCTGGGGAAATTTGACGGATAAAATTCGGGCTATCACTGTGTTAGGCGGCGTCTTCACAAGGGAGCTGTGCTCCCTTGTGGACTATTGTTATACATCACTTGTTTAGTCATCATTTGTAAACGTAGTATATAAGGCGTTGCTTGGTAATGATGGGTATCTTTTTGACACCCATCTCTTACTAGGCAACGCCCCGATTCTAGCAATATAGAACCTGGACAAGCTTATACCGGTGACTCTAAGAACTACTTATCAACACCTTACACTTTTTTAAGCTCTAGCGGCTCCATTACTGGAGCTATCTATACTCTGTGAATACAGGAAAAGTTACTACTCAAAAATCCTATCGTATCATATGACTCGATGGACCCCACCGCTGCTGAACAACCTTCAGCAGCCCAGACTGAGTTCGCGACGGCCCAGTCTCACCCAACCTCTGATAACCTCAGAGGCCCCCACCCCGCAGCTGGATCTGCGGGTAACCTGCCCGATGACGTGGCCACCGACCCCTCGCTGGCACAGTCATCGGCGCCTACCATGGTAGCCGTCCAGATGGATGAACACGGCCGACCGTTCGTCACGGACGAGGACGGACGGAGGTGGATCATAGCCCACTCTAGCGGTGACCGATCCAGGACGTCTACCCCAAGTGAAACGGCAGGTGTCCCAATGCACCCGAGTACGCTTTTTGGGATTCCTGCCGTGAACAATCGCTCTCGAAGTGCGCCTGCTGGGCTGGGGCCGATTAGCGGGCGAGGGTCATCTATGTCGACGACGTCGGAGCATACTCCGACGTCCATAGGGTCGGAACCGCTCCCCGCCCTAGCGCTGGACGTGGATCCAGACCTGTTGACGCCAGCACAAATTAATCAGTTAAACGCCATTAGGGCTCATCTGGGAACTGCCAATGTACGACTTACCGCCACTACCGCAATGATCGCGGAACAGCAGGCCGCCACGGAAGATATGCATGATACTATTCATGTAGTCCGAGCTGAAGTCGTGTCCCGGATGGACTCTCTTCGAAACGAAGTCAACTCGCAAAGGGCGCGGTTAAACTGTTGCCTTGATGATAACCTTCGTACATTGAGAGACAATGGCGCTTCCACCGCGCAAATTAATGAGTTGCTTGAGATCATGACGCGCAACGGTGGTGCTCACCGGTGTCCGCATCCTGAGCCCGAACCCATGGATAGTGCATCAACCCGCCAGAATGTGCGGGTACCTGAAGACGTGCGTACTGCAATAGACACAGTCATCCCCCCTCGTGGTGCTGATGAAGACGCCGAGGAATTCGATAAGCGTGCGGCCGCTGCCTTGCGGATGAAAGAACAGACGCACCAAGCGTTCCCCCTCCCTACCCCGAGTGACCATGGGGTAGTCGAATCAGGGAACGAGGCGATCACTCAGCGCCATACGCTATTGAACTCGCGAAGCGCCCGCGGTCAGGGCGGAGAAGCCCATAGAGTCCGCACGTTCCACCACATAGCGCGGCTGGAAAACGAACGTAGTGGAGCGGAAGCTCGTACTCGTTTCCCAGAGACTGACCCGAGCACTCATCACCCTGCATTGACGGGTATGGCCACCTCCATATCAGGCTACCACACCGCTATTGGTGCCGGAGGCCGCGATGTGATGACCGAATTCGCCGATGATATGAGCGAGGTGATACGCGCGACCGTTGAACACCGTGTTGGGGTCAGGTTTGAACTCCCTCCACACGTGTGACCCGCGAAAGTCGACAACCCTGCCCGGTATAGCGGGCAGGATGATCATGAAGTATTCATGAATAGTTTGGAGAAGCTTCTTGGTTGGATGCATGTCAGCAATTTCGGAGGTCCCGACTTAGACGCGTACCGTACTTCTCTCCTCAGCGGGTACCTTGAAGGGGATGCCCATCAGTGGTTTACCACGGAAGTGGACAGTCCCCGATTCCCGGGGTACGACAGCCTCGACTTTGCGGGGGTATTATGCGCGTTACATAGACGATACATTAAGTCGTCTAGCGCGCAGCGAGCTACCCGCGCCTTTGAGAACGTGGCTTGGGACCATCTGAAGGGACCCGAAAAGTTCATGTCAGATTTGTTATTAAAAGGACAAGGGATGATCGAAATGCCTTCTCAATTTGTGATTAAGGACAAATTCCTAAAGGGCCTGCCCAAGTGGATTGGCAAGGAGCTCAAAGTCAGACGAGGGATGACGGCTGAGTTCACGCCGTTAGAAACTCTACGATTTAATGCCCGCCAACTGTGGGAGACGGATCAGGGGATTAAGGATGAAGAGAGTGCGCTGGACGGCGTACCTAGAACGAAGACTCCCATGATGGTTACCCGCGATGCTGCGAGACGACCTATATCGTCGCGGCTGCCCGCAGGACCAGCTGGTCCACCAGCACGACCGCCCACGCATACAAGCGCACCCTACCCGGCCCGCATCCCGGTAGATCGACCCCGCCCCAAAGCAGACGAGAAGGGCTGCTACACTTGTGGTGGGACGGACCATTTCGCGAAGGACAAAAAGTGCCCTAGATATAACGAAAGAGCCCCCACCCGAGACCGTTCCCGAGTAGCAGCTCAACGAGTAGTTGAGAGCTACTCAGGAGAAGACACGGATGCGGAATCAGACGCAGAGAATGTCGATGCCTTGCTCTCGGACGAGGAGGACGCGCAAAACGCTCTTGACCTCGATGAATTACTCGCCGCCGCCGAGGAAGAGGAAATACGATTCGGGGCTATGAATCGATGCGTCCACTACTATTCTATGAGAATAGTAGGTGAACCGGACCACGCAGGACGAGCACAATTGGCGCTCACTGACCCGGATCCTACAGGAGACGGGGATCTTCTGTCCCCCCTTCACGTGGGGGTGTCCATACACCGAGACGGACGGCTCCGCACTTACAACCCGGGGCTGCTCTGCGTTGTCTGCAGCGATTGCTCGATGCGAGTGCGCCGAGTACGCGCAACGCCAGATAATGGCCTGCCTATCGATGCTGGGTACAATGTTTGTGAGCATCTTTCCAACATAGGGATAGACCCCGCACTAGTGGATCTCCCTCAATCTCCGCGACGAATACGGATGTTCCGTTGCCCTCGGAAGGCAAGGAAGACCCGCATGAACCCCGACAACCCAACAAAGGCTACCCCGTTCAGCCAACCAGGTATACCAGGGACAACGAATGGTTGATCGGGTAAATTCTGAAGGAGACCTGCTGAATTGGCTGGGAGACCCTGATCTCCCACCCGGGGTACTGGTAGACGTTACCAATATGCCTGAAAGCGGCGCGTTCGAGTCGGCAGAAGCCGAAGTGGCTAGCCACGATTCCACCCGTATAAGGCATGGACTGCCTCCCCTAACAGCCCATGAGTACGACGTGAATATTCGATATCTTCGTCGTTACCGGTCGTACATCAACGCGGCGGACGCCGAAGATGAGCGGCTTGAGGCTTACTGGGAGGGCCAGACCGAACAAATGCGCGTGGACCCGATATATGGGGCTCAGTTCCGCGCGCGGGAACTCATATCGGAAATTGAGAACACGCGGCGCGAGGAAGACAGAGTGGATCTACAAGGAGCAGACACGGATTACCAGCCGGAATCCGCGCAGCTTCTGGTCACTGCCCAACTTGGCCCTCGGGCGGAACTGCACTCACTGAATATGCAGAGGCAGTATCGCATTGCTGCGGCTGTGCACGTTCAGCGATTGATCCAGAAGAATCAAGAACACTATGAGACGGTGCGACTCGAAATCGCGCTCAATCACGAATCTGTCGCGGACGAACTTTGGATACGTGCCCGTAATATCACCATTACGGCTGCCTCTCGTCTATCCTACCACCTGGCGGAACTTCAAGAATTGAGTATACAACTCGAGGAAGCACGTACCCGTGAGCGTAGGAGATTGCGCAACCAGGCGCACACGTTGGATGGGGGCAGTCATCATGCGCTCATCCTCTCTCCCCTGCGTGGATCGCGAGGGGAGAGCCTGCCCACAGATGAACTAGACCTGTGGGCAGCGCTACCAGTACAATTCTCCAATGAAGAATTGACACTACCGCCGAGCACTGCCACCGATGGCAATGCCAGCATGGCCGGCGATCAAAACTCACGATTCGCCGCCAACCGCATCGAGACTGTGCCTCAATACCCGCCAGTCACTCACGCGACCGGCCCATCGCTGGATAACCCTACCGTACGCGAATCGTATGACAGCACTTCGGAATTCGAAGATCTACCCATATCCCCTTCACCAAACGACGAAATTATCGTCCGGTCTGTTATCATGACCACTGCTCGGGAGGCCGAACGCGCAGATATTCTCGTGGATAAGCACAATAACGTGTACATGAGAACAAGCGAGCTTCCCGAACACCACTACCTGCACCCGCGTTTCCGGCCGATCCACGATGCAGCTACTAATCTTGCTCTCGTGGAACGCCACGAGGAACGCGCTGGCAGGGGCCGGTTGCTGACTTATTCCTCAGTCTCCAACTCGGCCAACGTTATTCGTGACCGCCGAGGCATTCCGGACCAGGAACCCCGCCTGCTTCCTGGGATAGCCTTTCACGAGCGTCTGGCGTCACTTGATCCTGAAGATGACGATGAGTCCGCTCTCCCTGGGTTCCCGTACAATTCCTCTCCAGTCGCGTGGAACATTCCAGTAACATTAGGAAGCCCGACACGGTTGGGTTACTCGATCAGCCATCCTGTCCTCGGGAACTCACCGCCTGCATATCCGCACTACTGTCCATTAACGGGACTGAGGCTTATGTGCTCATCGACTCAGGCAGTACCACGAACTCCATGACACCAGAGTTCGTGCACGCAACTGGAGCGCCTAATATTAAACTCGACGACCAAGTGACCCTTCAACTAGGGTACGTCGGGAGCCGATCCAAGATCAACTATGGCACCAGAGTTCCCATAGACTTCTGTGGTATCAAAGGGCACGTATATTTCGATCAAGTGAACCTTGACCGATATGACTGCGTGATAGGGACACCCTTCCTTAACCGTCACGGAGGGGTCGTGGACTTCGCGAAGCGAGAACTTCGATTCGCTCACGGGTGATCCATCCCCGCATTGCCCATCCCCAACGAGGTAATGCTTATCGCCAGGCGTAATGCGTTGAAGAAAGACGCACCATTCAACGCTAAACCCCGCCTGACTGCAGAGACGATATGACTCAACAGCATGCGCGTAGAAACTGCAGACGAACAGTCTGTAGTCGCCGTTGCCGGATCGATCCATAGTATGCACCGACCATATCATTGTATAAAGATCGAGGAATTACCCGAGGAATTAAATACAGTCCCAACCCTTCGTTGGGACCATTTGCCGATATACGTACCTGAAACTGAGTTCCTTACCCATCACCCCGTACCCCGAAAAGTTACGATTGAAGAACTCGAAGAACCTCGAGCGACGCTCCCCACGTTACCTTGGGAGTATGAATATATACTTGAGGAAGAAACCATTTATAAGTGTGATACACCTGCGCCTCAAATAAAATTACCTGTGGAGGACGTAGACCTATCAGACGACGACGTAGACGAGCAATTCTTTGACGCCCACGAACAATCCCACAACGCAGAATTTTGCGACGTATGTTACGCTGATGAGACCCAATTCTCACCAGTTCTCCACTTAGAAGTGGTCCCCGCTGATGAGCGAGCCCGCACACCGCGGCGACACACTTCAAGTGGTGAAGCCCCCGTTATCACCGAATATTCGGTGATAACCTTGCACTCGTCACTGGGTGCCGGACTGGTTAGTTTGGATAGCGAGGCCCTAGAAGAGGCGATATCCTTCATGCACATGAGGCCGGATGAGCCCGACCCCGATGCTAGTCAACCCCTGGGGCCGGCGCCGGTGAACTCGAGCACCCGCATCAACAAACTGCGCGCGCGCTGGTTCGATGTGTGCACTGACTTAATGGGCCCGATCCCCGAGACTCTACCACCGTTCCGAGAAATCAACCATGAAATAAATCTGGTTGATGAATCCGTAGTCTATGGGTACCATATGCCTCGGTGCTCAGACGCGCTTCGCCCACAACTTCGCGATAAAATCAACCGCTATGTTAAAGAGGGTTGGTGGGAAATGCGGTCTGTGCCGCAGGCAGCCCCATTACTTTGCATACACAAAAAAACTGGTATGTTGCGCACCGTAGTTGACGCACGGAAGCGTAACGACAACACCATTAAAGATGTTACTCCATTCCCGGATCAAGACAACATCCGCATGGATGTGGCCGAGGCTAGATTTCGCTCCAAGATAGATATGTCAGATGTGTACGAACAAATACGCATCAGACCCGAAGACGTTTGGAAAACCGCCTTTGCAACCACATTCGGAACGGCGGTCTCCCATGTCATGCAGCAAGGCGATTGTAACGCGCCTGCGACGTTTCAGAGACTTATGACATGGATATTTCGTGACGTCATCGGGGATTTTATTCATGTGTACCTGGACGACATATTTGTATATTCAGAAACAATCGAAGATCATGAACGACACTTATCGCTTGTCTTCAACCGATTGCGCAAGGAGCAATTATACTTGAGCAAAGCGAAATGTGACTTATATTCCAAAGACATGGACTGCCTCGGTCACCGTATAATGGACCAAGGTCTTCATGTGGATAGCGACAAGATGGGACGAATTTTGGAATGGCGTACGCCACGGTCCCATCAGGAGGTGCAATGGTTCCTAGGACTGGTTCAGTACCTAGCGAACTTCATGCCCGATGTCGCTCATCTGACCTCCCCCTTGGAGTCTATCTGCAGGGGGGGGCAACCTTTCGTATGGCGACCTTTTCACCAGCACTGCCTGGAACAGATTAAATTAATCGCCAGGCGTACTCCGATCCTCAAACCTATAGACTGAAAGGGAAAGGACCCTATCTGGCTCATATGTGACGCGTCGGTATGCGGCGTGGGAGCACTTTATGGCCAAGGGCCCGATTGGCAAACTTGCAGACCTGCAGGGTTCATGTCAAAGAAATTCACGTCTGCTCAAAGGTCGTACAAAACGTACGAGCAGGAGGCTCTCGCCATCATTGAGGGTCTGCTCAAATGGGAGGATAAACTCCTGGGGCGGAAAATCATGATCGCGTCTGACCATAAGGCTTTGGAAGCAGTCAAGACAGTGGCACGGGGAAGCCTCAGCGGACGCCTCATTAGATGGGATGAATATTTATCTCGATTCGACTTCGAGATATTCCATGTTGAAGGCGTTAAGAACAAAGTCGCAGACTGTCTGTCTCGCTACTACGAAAATGACAGGCCCGATGAGCACCACCCGCCTAGCGCATACGTCTCGGGTGACTATCGACTAGACCCCGAGTTAGAAGACATGACCAAATTGCGCACCGAGGAATTAATTGAATACCCCACTCGATTGTACGCACTACGGGCCAATGGTCCGCTCGAAGATCAGGTGCGGGAAGCGCAAGAACTAGAACAGCATGCCATTGAATTGCAAAATGAAGGATTTGACACAACGGCCATACCTCTATCCGAGGCACTCGCCGCTGACCCACCATTGAATACAATGGTGGAAGGCGACACTTCATTTCTCCCCGGTGTACGCGCAGGGTACGCGAAAGACGATTTCTTCGCGAAAATCATAGCGAACCCGGCACACTACCCGACGTTCGAGTACACGGATGGGTTGATACACACGAGAAATCTCAGTGGCGACAAATGCCTCTGCATTCCTCGCGCCCCCGGACTTCGGGGGCCTCGTAGGCTAACTGAACTGGTTATTGATCAGGCACATAAAGTAATTGGACACTTAGCAGAACTGCGTACCTCAGAATATGTACGCAGGTGGTTCTGGTGGCCCAAACTCGGAAAAGAAATCGAAAAATTTTGCAATAGCTGCACCACTTGCAAAATGGCAAAAACTTTGAATCAAGCACCAGTCGGGCATCTTCACCCGTTACCCATCCCACAACATCCTTGGGACTCAGTTGGGATGGATTTTGTAGGCCCATTCCCACCATGTTTGGGCTACAATTACATGCTGGTTGTGATATGCCGGCTCACCAACATGATAGCTCTCATTCCCATGAAAGTTACAGACACGTCGTCGGACGTCGCATGGATGTTCGTGCGTGATATAGTGCGCCTCCACGGGATACCACGATCCATCGTCTCAGATCATGACTCGAAATTTACCTCCAAATTCTGGCGTGAGCTTCATAGACTTACGGGATCGAAATTGATGATGTCAACGGCGTTCCACCCACAAACAGACGGCACATCAGAACGCGCCATCCGGAATGTTACACAGATACTACGCGCGATGGTTAACCCCAACCAGCGCGACTGGGTATATCACCTACCAATGGTGGAATCCGCCATTAACTCCAACATAAGTGCGTTGACGGGATTCGCCCCGTTTGAACTCAATTATGGATATGTTCCCCGTATGACTAACGTCACCGGAGAAATCCCAGAATACGCGGGAGTACGCGATTTCGTGGACCTGGCGCTGGCTAACATAGCAATGGCTCATGACGCTATCATAGAATCGCGAGTACGCGCCATTTACCAGTCTAACAAGAATAGACGCGAAGAAGTCCCCTACATCGTAGGGGACATGGTGTTTTTATCCACAAAGAACCTGAATCTCCCGAAGAGTCGCGCGCGCAAGTTAGCGCCGAAATTCATCGGGCCCTACAAGGTCTTGGCGGCCTACCCCGAGACATCCACCTATGAGCTGGAATTATCAGCTGAATTAAAGACGCGGCGGATACATCCGCGTTTCCACGCGTCGTTATTGCGCGAGCATCAGCCAAACGATGATGCGATCTTCCCGAGCCGGGAAGCAGGGTGTTTCTACGATTTTGGAATGCCAGACGATCAAGAATGGATGGTCGAGTCCATTATGGGACACGAATGGGTTGGGCCAAGGTCCTTGAAATTCCGTGTGCAGTGGACAGCCGGAGACATCACATGGGAACCCCCAAAACACCTCGAGGATGTACAACACCTCGACGAGTATTTGGAGCTACACGGGGTGGCACGTTGGCAAGATCTGCCACGCGCGTGATGTGCATCATTGATATCATGCGGCGCTAATCCCGGACAACGCCCTCTACATTAAAATGCGCCAGATTCAAGACTGGTTGGTAAATATTCCCCCCTCTTGCTTACACTCCATGGCCGATGGAGACAGTGATATGTCTACTCCCTGGGACGATGACGATAATTGGATCGAAGACCGAAGCAGCCGCGGCACCACATACGAACGTGGTGCGGCTGGATACTGGACGGGCGACGCCAATGCTCCGACGTACGTCTACCCACTCGGTGCCTCGTTAAGCACCCCACCCCCGCCGTTCCGCGGACTCTCAGATGCACGCGGTACACCGCGTGCAGCACAAAAGAAACCAGACAATGCTGGACAAGGTACGGCGGCCCCATTGCCGCAGCTGCAGGCAGCTCAACAGCAGATAGGACGATATGCGGACAGTGGCTCCACCAGTGGGTCAGCCTCTGATTACCCATCACATCATCGCGAGGAAACCCTTCGCCTCCAAGCACTCTCATCGCGCAGCCGGTTTCGCGACGAGCCAGTATGGGGCGGGCGCCGCCAGCGCTACGACCCACGGAACTCGCGCCCCGACTACGACGACCGCGAGTTTCATGACCCGCGCCCACGCGACCCCGACCACGACATTGGAGACGACCGCTCGCGGGAGCCGCGCAATACGCGACAGAAAAATACATGGCTCACGGCGCGCCCACCACGCCGTGAAGACAAGCCAGTCGAGGACCTACCCCCTCGCCTGTTTCCCTCCCCGAACCCGCGGCTTGCGCCGCGCGGGCCTGATGGCCACCCACAGGCAACGCGGACTTTGGCGCGGATCGCGGAGGGATTCTGCGCCCCCGCCCCCGATCCAGGGTATGTCGCATCAGAAGACCGCCGAGCGCGCTGCGCCGCCCGGAACACCCGGGAAGCACCCCAAGCGCTGCGACTCCGTGATGAGCGCCTGGGGGTTTGGCGATACCTATTGATTGCCAATCTCCACCAGGCCCTCAATTTGATAGAGTGGATGGACCAAGGCGATGACTCTGCATATGAACTATTCAGGTTCATAGTGCAGAACGCCTCTGCGGAGCCTGGAGCGTTCCGCACTGAAGGTGAGAATCACATCATCATACACCAAGGCCGTCTTGACCGTGAATGGTGGATTACAACGCGCGGCGTTGCTCGCGCGTCCCGCTCGGAACGCATCTCCAGCG
>JARJLF010003206.1:0-20817 GCA_029378395.1 Mycena leptocephala | reverse complement strand
AGAACTCATCTCGCAGACATCCACCGCGAGCATGTCATGTAGTGCATATCTCCCCGCACGCTCGTCGGGCAAGCCACTTCCTATGGCTCGGATCGACGACAGGCTCGAACGATGAATCCCTTTCCGTCGTCGAAAACTCATCAAAACCGTTGAGATGATGGAATGTTTCGTGTATTGCTTATTTTCTAGTACCCTCCGTGTTACAACGAACAACTGTAAATGGCCGCGTCTGTATTCTTCAATGTAAACAACTTTGTATGCCGTAAATTGTAGTTTCCCGCAACAACCCACAAATTTAGCTTCGGAATTTACTCGCAGAGTCGCCGAGGGAATCCTTCTGCTTCAACGAGAGACTTGACGATCTCGATCGGTCAAACACCTCCATCTCGACATCTGTATCCCAGTCCTGCGTTAGAGCGAATAGCTCAGGGGAAAAGCCTAAATTTCGAAGAGGTTGGCCCTCCTGCTGATGCATTCCACAGCGTCCCGAATAGCCGTCTGCACGGCGTCCAAAGTACCATTCGCGGACAGAGCGTGACGGTCTTAAGACGCCCAGTTGGATAATGGTCCGAGATACCTCTGACGAAGGATGCTGACAAGCATTGGTTGATCAGGTTATCGAGGTCAGTGCGGTAAACTGCCCTGGCTGGGAGATTTGGGCCAGGGATGGATCGTCCGTTCGACAGCACGGGCCACTGTTCACAGAGGAGAAGGAGGTCAATACAGGGAACGAGGTGCAATCGAGACCTATGAGAGAGCTCCCAGATCTGTAGCAGTTGGCGCCGCTGACCGTGAGTTTCGTCAGGCTGGAGTATCGAAGAGATCGACCATACCCAACAAGTACAACCCGGGTGGGTGATCCAAGAGCGATATGTGCAGAATTTCAGAGATGGGATGCAAAATCGGAGCCCGGATGTGAACTCCCAGTTTATTTCGATGGATAGATGAACCTAACAAGGGCATTGCTTCGTGACCTCGAAGAGGAGAGTGGCGCGTATTAGCTCGTCCGGACCTTTCCGAAGCTCGAGGTGGTTAGAGACGTCCATGGAGGCGCCGGTCTTGGTCTAAATCCATCCATTTGAGAAAGCTAGCCTTGGCGCTCCGGAAGAGAACACTTCGACGAGGCCACCAGTAATAGGATTCTCTGAGTGCGTTTATAATCTCGAGATGACGCAGATCGGCGCTGCTACATCACGGAACAAGCCAGCACCAGTCCCCACTGCGTGAAGCCTGATGCTCAGCCGCCATATACGGCCCATGTGGGGACGATCTGACGCAGCCGCTCGTCACAAGATGATAGTTGGAGGCCGTCAAGTACTGTAACGTGGATATGGGATATGTTCCGCAACGTTCAAGGTAGAGGTTGAATATCTACCGATCCTCTCATACTCAGGCGACCTCGACGTGGGTCCAAAGCTCGCGTGCCGATGATGGCTTCACGGAAACAACGGCAAAGGTGGGAGAAGTCCATTCCGATTTAAACTTGAAGTCGAAAGCAGTGTTCGAATGGAGGAAGCGACCCTCTTGTCCTGCGGCAGCGATGGCCACAAGCAGTTCGTTTGGAAGAGAGGTCATCGTGAAGTTACTGCGCACAGCCACTCAAGCCCCTTTTAAAGGCGCGGAAATCGGGCCGAATCTTCCGATCCTCCTTTGCCTTTTGCCTCTTCCTCTTCCCTTGCTTCCCCGTAGTCTGGCTCGTTGTTCCTGTTGTATGACAGAGGGTAAATCGCGCTTTAATTTACCTCAGCCATCGACATCTCTATGCCACTCTTGGTCTTGGTCCTACATCTACGGTCCTACGACAATCGTGTCTCCTTAAACCACACACGGCTTCAAGTTTTATGACTATCGTTGACGTGTCGGTATCGATCTTGATCTTGCGCAATAGTGCAACGCGTCCCGTCGCGACCTTGTCACCAAATCTCCGCGCCCACTCTTAGGCCAACGGAATATACGAATACAAGGCACGCCTCGAATGTCCACAGCCCATCGGACTATTCTCTCTCATTGTCTCGTGCAAAATTTTAGTCTGCAACGATTGCAATTCTATTAAATCCACGTTTACTTGCGTCGGCGCTTCGAGTCAGCGCCCGTCGACATCATCACCGAGCCGTGTGCTGACACGTTATCAAACGCCCTGGACAACGGTTGCCCCTCGTTTCCTCATCCAATTAATTTGGTGTGCAAGACACACTCCGAGTCAAAAAGCTTGACGCTCCAAGTCGCAAATGGGCCGCACAGCCACTTCTGAATCTTCTCCGACTTCATCTTTGTCCAGTCTCGATATCTCACTTAATCTATGGGTCTACGGTTCGCTCCTCGTGTTCCGACGCGCTATCTTGGAGCCTTGGACAGGTTTTCTCTGGTGCTGTTGAGCCGCTCTCATCGGTCCGAATACCTCCGACGATCTGCTGTGGACTACCGTGCCTTATATGAGCCTCGAGCTCAATCCACAAGTGAACTTGGATGCAAGAGACACCCTTATCCTCCTCTTCCTCCGAGTCAAACCCACGAGCCAAAAAAGCTTAATGGACCGCACAGCCACCTCTTCTTTGGGGCTTCTCTTCTCTCCTTTGACCTGCTGTGTTCTCCTCGGATGTTTGTTCAGGATCGATTGCGACATCTCGCTGGCGCCTATACTGATACTGTATTCTGATCTTTGGAATTGCGACAACAGCGGCTCTCCGCTCAATACCCAACTTGAAAGGTGGCGTTCGCTTATTCAGTTCGATATAACTGGAGACATTCCTATCCTATCCAGGAACTTTTGTGGGAACGTGAAGGCTGCGGAGCGCGATGCTTGTCGGCCGTCGCTGGCTTATCTAATTTTAATCTGCTCGTGTGCTGGGAAATGAATGACTCGTGGATATGCCAATGGATCTATGGCGACCACCGAGAGCCACCGAGGCGACGAAAGGGAATGGCTTTTTAGGACAAAATTGGCGCTGGATGCTTGGCTGCTTGGGAGTCTTATTGTTGCACGTAACGGCAACCGACTCGGCGTCGGCGGCGGGATCACCAATCTGCTCAGTGCTGGACTAACCCAATACCACTACCCCTTTTTCGGAAAATGAAGTCTTGCATGGAGCCAGTTGTCTTTCTTTCTTTTGTTGTGCAAATTTTTTTCTCTGGGCTCAGGCCCGTCGATTGGGCTGGATTCCACTCAGGCACCGTTATCAAAACTGTAAACCCTATCAAGTTTCAACTGATCCTCCGCTTCGGACAAGTGGACATATCGACATGATATTCCCATCAACGCGCATATGCAGGGGTGTTTTGAATGGAAATCCTTTATGTGGGCGCCGAAACAAGCATTGACAGAAACTGCGCATAGGTGCGTATATGATTCTGCGTACTGGAAGGACGCCGCCCAAGGCTAAAATCTCGTGGACAAAATGCTATCGACAAGAATCACTGTTCGGTCTCGTCGCTTGGCGCATGACCCCATGTGAATCTATGTGAATCTGCGATGGGCGACAAATCGCCGTGCTTCGCCGGGGTTACGATTTCATCTTTCTGGGATGTTTCTGGCGGGCGGGACCCAAGTATGGGAATCATATGGATATTCGGGAGTATTTATAAATGAGGCAGGGGAGGAGCGAGGAAGATGATTGGACGTAAGGGCGATTGGATGACATGACGGGGTAAATATACATGCTGCTGAGCCGGCGGAAGAGGCGATCTGCGATCTGCCTCCGTTTCCGCTGCAACTACCGCTGTGTTTTCTGTGTTTTCTGCGCGAAATTGGGAGGGTGAGGGCAGAGGACTTCGTATGGGGAAGAGGAGGAGGAGCACTGCCTCGGACGTGACGTGACTGGTGTCACAGGCTCTCCAGCCGCCTGTTCAGTTGATTCTGTACCGTCCATTCGGAAGCAACCGAGGCTGGTTGTGGACTCGAGCACGGGCCAGAAACACACAGCAACAGCAAGACATCACAATCCCCCGCTTTGACCGCCCACGTAAGCGAGCCCTGGTCCTATCTCTTCCTTCCCTCCCACCACCATCCCCGAGTCCTAATGTCCGTTCCTAGTCTAGTACACCACGTATTCCAACATGAACTCAAACGGGGGCGGCGCGTACCCCGGCTTTGCCCACCAGGGCTCAGCCCAGCCGCCTCACCAAGGAATAAATCCCGCCATGCTCGCGTCGTTCAACCGTCAGCAGCAGCCAAATCAGTTTAGCGGCGGAGTGAGCCCAGCGCAGCTCTTGAACGGCGGCGGGATGGGCGGTATGCAAAACCAGCCCATGTTGCAGCAGCAACAACAAATGATGATGATGAACGGCGGCGGCGGCCTCAACCCCGCCGCGCTCTCCGCCCTCGCAAACGGGATGCACTCGGGCGGCGGCGGCGGCGGCGGTATGAATCCTGCTGCGCTCATGAACAATAACGACCTCGGCATGTCTGGCCAGATGAACCCCCAAATGCAGGCACCTCAAAACGGAATGACGCCTCAGGTCATGCAGCTTCTGGGGAATATGGGTATTACGCGCGAACAAGTCGCGCAAATGAACCCCGCTCAGCGCCACAACGCCATGAAAAGTGTTGCGATGGCTTTCCGCCAACAACAGTTACAGCAGCAGCAGATGCAACAGCAGCAGTTGCAGCAACATTTCACGCCCGACGCGGCTGCATTTTTTGACCGCCCCGGGAGCGCGATGGGGATGGGAATGGGCGGTGGAGGTGGAGGCGGGGGAATGGGCATGGGCATGATGCCGCCGCCACGACCTGGAACAGCACAGGGGATGGCGGGCGGGCGCCCTGGAACCGGGATGGGTATGCATCAAGCACCAAATATGGGCGGCGGGGGGATGGGGATGAACATGGGTATGGGAATCGGCAGCATGAACCCCGGAATGAACCCCGCGAACATGGTGGGTATGGGCATGGGCGGTGGTGGCGGCCCTATGGGGATGGGCCCACGTCCACCTAGTCGTGCTGCTAGCCTGGGCGGTGGGGACTTCCCGTCACAAAATTTAAATCTGCAGCAACAAAACGGGTTTCAGCCAGGAAAACCCCAAGGCACGCCGCAATTCGGTCCCGGCTTCGGGGGCCCAGCGCAGGGGATGCCCCAGCAGCCACAAACGCAGCAGAACGCGACTCAGGGATCACCACCACCGGGCTCTCCTTACAACCTCGCAAAACGGAAACTCGCGCCGTCCGACGGGCAGGCCCAGTCGCCCCGCATCAGCGCAATGGGGCCCCGCCGTCCGTCTTGCGCTCCACCTCCGCTACCGGTTCGGAGACGAACGGCTTCACGCGTCCGCCATCGTCAAATGGGACTCGTCAAGGGTCCTTTGGGCCGCAGCCGGGTCAAGTTCCCCCGCGAGTGGGGACGCCTCAACGCCAGCCCAGCCTCCCGCGTTCTGCATCACCGATGAAGCCCGGTACTCCCGCGCGAATGGAACCCGCGACCGCCGCGCCCCCGCCCCCCACGGCGGTTCCGCAAATCACCGCTCTTACCGCCGCTGCACTCCCCACTATTCCTCCACCCGTCATGCCTGCGGCGCTCCCCCCACCACTGCCCTCGCTCCCCCCATTGCCCGCCTCGGTCAACCTCAACCCCGCGGTGACGCGCGTGTCGGTCGTGCCGCTCGCGACGTCGCTGGCGGCGATCCCGCCTGTGAGCGCGGAGGAGGTCGCGGACGTGAAGACATGGATGGCGAAGGACCGCGCGTACGAGGGGCTCTACCGCGAGATGAAGACGCGCATGGGCGCCGAGTTCCGGGAGATGGTCGGGGCGAGGAACGTGCCGTGGTGGGAGAAGGGCACGCTTGATGTGAATGCGAGCCGGTTTTTAAAGGGGCGGGAGGTGTTTGACGTGCGCTATCCTTACCGGAAGAAGGAGAGAGAGGGAGGGCGCCGGAAAGGTGCGCGGAGGGAGGGGATAAGGCTGTGCGTTTTCGTTCTCCTCTGCATTGCATTCAAGTGCTTACTTTACATTCTCTATGCAGGCCGCGCAAAATCGACCCCGAGGATGCGAACCGGCCGGAACAACTCGTGCCCATCCGTCTCGAGTTTGAAGTGGAGCACCACAAAATGCGGGACACTTTTGTGTGGAATTTGAACGGTACGTACTCTACTGTTTTCCTTTGTATACGCTCTCTGACGCGCCAAATGTAGATCCCGTGATTAGCCCGGAACACTTCGCGCAGACGGTGGTGGAGGACTACAACCTCGCGCCGACGTACCATGGGGTCATCACGAAGTCGATCCAGGATCAGCTGAGCGACTTCCGCGCGCACTCGGCAAACTACGACGGGGACAGCTGGGACCTCGCGGTGACGGAAGACACGCTGCGCGCGGGGACGCTCGAGGGTGAGAGCGCCGCGTGGTGGAGCGCGTGGCGCAAGCGTCTGCGAACCGAGTACGGGTTTGTGCGCGCCCCGGGGCGGGGGAAGGGCCACAAGCGGCGCAAAGTGGAGAAGGAGGACGACGACATGGATGCGGCTGACGAGCGACCGATGTTGGTGGAGGAGTTCACGTTCGACCAAAAGGCGCTGCACGATGACATGCGTATTTTGATTAGGGTGAGCCATCCACGTCATCAGTGTGCGGGGACGCGCCATACTCATGATGCGGCAGCTCGACATCATTGTTGGGTCGATGAAGCTTGACGATCAGTTTGAGTGGGATCTCGACAACGCCGACGCGTCGCCAGAGGGCTTCGCGGCGATCTATGCCAAGGAACTAGGTCTCCCAGGGGAATTCAGGTGAGCAGCATATTCCTCGTAGTGGGAAACCCACCGAACGCGCTTGTTAGGACTGCGATTGCGCATTCGATTAGAGAACAAGTGCAGACTTACCAAAAATCGCTCTTCCTCGTCGGGCATCAGACGGATGGCACACCCGTTCAGGATGAAGACCTGCGGAACTCACTCTTACCGAGTCTTTCTTCTGGAGCGCGTGCGATGGACCAAGTCCAAGCGTTCACGCCGCTTCTCAATTATCTCAGCGACGGAGAGGTAGAACGCAACGAGAAAGAACGGGACAAGGACATCAATCGGCGAAAGAAGAGGAACAGGGGCGGGCGCCGCGGCGTTGCGCTGCCGGACCGCGAGCCTATTCGCACGTACCGTACGCCTTCCATTGGATTCCCAGAACCGGACGCTGCGACCCTCGCTGCTGCTGCCGCTGCGACGGCGCCCATGTCTCGTCGTGCTGCAGCAGCGGCGGCGTCGGTCACTATCGCGAACATGGTCGCGTCCGAAAACGGCGAACGCACCTTCACACCGTCTGCCCTCCCACCGGTCCCGATGCCGCCTCCGCTCGTGATCAAGGAGAAAACCGTAAAAGGCTTCTTCAAACCCCCAACGTACGATACTGCGGTGTTGCGCCCGCGCGCGCGGATTCGTGCCCCGATTGCGTCGACCGCGGCGGATGTGTCGAAGTTCCCTGCGCCGCTCGAGAACGACCCGCCACCGCCGCCCACGAACACCATCATGCCTCCGGCAGCCAAGTTCGCCGGGAAACGTGGCAGGGACGATGCCAAGGACAAAGAGTTCGCTGATGGGCAGCGCCGAAACATAATCAATGGCGTGTGGCACTGTTCGAACTGTGGATGCCCCGAAAGCATCGCAGTGGGGCGGCGCAAGGGTCCGCTGGGCGACAAGTCGCAGTGCGGTACTTGTGGTATGTGCTTTTGGCGCTGATAGCTCTTATATGGCTTATGAGCGTTCTTTATCAGGCAAATACTGGCACAGGCACCGGAGACCGCGGCCAGTAGAGTATAATTCCGACCTGGAGTATCATGCCGGCCTGAAACGGGATGCGGAGTTTGCCAAGACTATGGCGAAGCGGAAGGGCGGAGCGGCGGCGTTGCGCGCCCAAAGCGGGACTGTGCCTGCGACGCCCGTCGACACATCAGAGCCTCAGTCCCCGCGCGACAGCGGAGAAGCGTCCCGTCAATCTCCCGCACGTGAACTTTCTCCAGTCTCGGACACTTCGAGTGCGTCGGAGCTGCCGCTTGCCCAGCAGGTTAAGATCAATGGCACGAACCACGCGAATTCCACACCTCCTCTGCCCCCGCCACCCAAACCGGTTGAGCCGACGCCTGTTGCGCCTGCTATCCCCCCGCCGCCTGTTAATTTACCTGCACCGACTCCGCAGCCTGTGGTTGCCCCTACTACCCCCCCAACTTCTATCCCTCCACCGCCAACCCCTGTTCTGGCCCCGGAATCTACTCCGCTCACAATTTCGACCCCAGCGCCGCCACCCCCTCCTGAACCTGTCGCTGTCTCCGCCCCGCCTTCCACACCAGCAGTAACATCGTCGCCAGTTCAGTCATCGACCCCGACGTCTGGACCTGGGCCCACTCCAGACGGGGCCCCCGTTCCTCCTTCGAGTCCAAGGTCGACTTGGGTACGTTACCATACGTGATTGAGTCCCGCCCGCGTAGCTTATACTTTTATGTAGCCTCCTCAATGGCTCTCAAATGCAATGCAGGCCATGCAGGCGAGATTCAAGAACGATAAATTTGAAGTCATTTTGCGCAAGGTCAACTCTGCGAGTACGCCCGAATGGCGCATCAAATGTTTAGACTGTCCTGGGAAGGTAAGCGCACTTTTACTATGCTACGTTCTTTGATTTAATGATGGCCTCTCGCAGTTGTATACACCTGGCCCTGGCGAGACGCTGTCGAATTACGAAGTACATCTGAGAAATCGTCTCCATCGTCAACGCGTAAACGATCGCATGGGAAATTCTAGTACTACTACTTCCTAACCATCTGACACATTTATATCTGTCTCCGTCTCTCTCTCTCACTGTGTTGTTATCGAGTTTTGTTTTGTGTATTGTTATCTGGATTTCCCTGAATCAAAGTTTTTTTTTGGAACTGCATTCAAGGTCGTGTCCGGCGATCACTCTCGGTCTCAATTATACAGCAACATACATACAGTCCCAGTCCACGTCACCAATGCAACTATCTGCATACCCTGGACTCTTTGAATACATTGAACCTATTCAACTCAGACTTCTCCCTTCTTTTCGGCAGCTCTCCACAGCACAAATGACTCGAAGTGAACCACTTATAGACGTGGAGCCGTCTCTTTAAGTTTCCATCTCCCCTCCCTGCGGAGCCGCCTCGCAAAAATTCATGCCACAGTTCATCCAAATCGACGACGCTGCTATGGGCCCTTCCACTCTAGCTTCCAGCTCTACATCTGCAACGAGAAGTCACCAGAGTGCTTCCAGCGCAACCGGCAAGCCTTTGGTGTCTGCGTGCAAGAAGCTGCCCGCCGCAGCCATAGCCGGCGCGTCATTTGGCGGTCTTGTCCTGCTGCTTTGTATCCTTGGCGCCTTTTTACTCTGTAGAAGAAGGAGGAGGCGACGAGAACGTCCCTTTACCGTTTGTGAGTCTCGTTTCGACCCTCCTTCTGGATTTTCTCTGACCGTTCATACCAAGTATTATCTCCTACGAGCCCAAGTAACACGAACGATAGCTGGGGAGCAGGGCCGCCAGCCTTGACTCCTTTCACCCAGACAACACCTACTCCATTCGCGCGTCCACCGAGGGTCAGAGTACGAGCACCTTCACCGATTCGTGCTGGAGTTGTCATTTCTACAAACGCCATTGTCGGCCCTGGCGGTGTCGTACGCTCAAGTACCGGGCAGGTGATAGACCCGAGACATAACGATGCTTCATCCCGGGGTTATACTTTAAACGCGACTTTAGATCCTTTGTCAGCAGTGCGCAAGACAAAAATTCCACTCTATATAATACCGTTGGAGAAATAAAAATCTCTCTAGACCAGTTTCACTTTCCGGTGACAGTATCTCTCCAGCTCTGCTCAACCTATGCTTCACCCGAATCCTCGAAGACTTCTTTCGCAGGCGTGGCCACTTCTTAAGACCGTCACGCTGTGTCCAAAGGAGGATACTTTGGGGTACCGTGTCTGACGCCCTCCAAATCGCAGCGGATTCGAAACGCGAACGCACACAGAATCAAAGTGAAATACTTTGGGCGTGTACTGAGCGGGAAGTCGGCCCGACTCCGATTCCCACACTTTGACCCAAACCTTAACACACAACGCGTCGCTGCTTCTCCTTGCTCCTGCGCGTTTAACGCGCCATCTCAAGATATTACTCCAACATTTTCACAAGATATTCTGGATTGTTTCAACTACACCCATAAATCTCCATCATAAGTAAGTACGCCAAGACATGGTTAAATTCACGCTCGATACACCCTCTCACCAATGTTGCTCCAGGTGATGGATTCGCAATCTTCGACATCCTCGAAATCGAGTCCCTGTCCTCCACGGTCCGATGATGATATTTTGTTGGCCGGCGTACCTCAATTGCCTCTCGAGTTCCTCTTGAAATCGGTGATGCCACCCGTGTCCGACGCCGTATGCTCCCGCATCCAGCAGCACCTCGTCGAGACCAAAGATATCGTCAATGGCCACTGGTCCACCCCACGCGGGACCATCACATCCACCTCAGAGCCTCTTGATTCTTTGAACTGCATTTTTCAATCAATCGTGGACGCGATCCCGGAAATGGAACAGACAGAAGAAATGATCATGAGCGCAAAATTTGTCCTCGCCTCATGTGATCCTTCGTGCAGACGAGAAGACCATTCATGGACATGCAAGCACCGGACTCATGCAGAATTCCAACCCCTATCCGGTACCAAGCATGAGATGTACCCGCATCTGTCCACCGCTATTCCTTGTCGATATTATGAAGACTCGGACGGGGTAAAAATGCAACCAACTACGCCTTCATATTACTCACATTTTAGCAGGACCCTAGCGACCTCGTCCAGGATTGTCACACCGTTTTGCGCAAAGATTCCCGGCGTCGTTTCATCTTTGGTATAACCGTGAACGATGACGACGACCTGAGGATTTGGTTCTTCTCTCGAACGCACAGCTTCGTGTCCGAGCCGCTCAATATTTTCTCTGTAAATTTTTGCCCCTGTTCACACTCCCTCTGGCTTATCATCTATCCGCAGAAACTCGATATGTGCATTCGTTTCTTTATTGCTGTGGCGTTTGGTACCCTAGAGCAGCTTGGTTACGATGACAGCATGTCTTGCTTCATCGACGACGCGGGGATTGTGCAGTACAAGCTGGTTCTGGATGCGACGGTGTACGTTACCATGAAACTGCTCTCTGATCACCGTGCGGACACCATCAGCGGCCGATCGACGCGTGTGTGGGAAGCGTACCAGGAGGGCGACCCCGAGCGTGTCCCCGTCGTAGTCAAGGACCTGTGGATGCCCGCCGATGCCGCACAGGAAGGCAACCAGCTCTTGGAGCTCCGCGAGAAGTTGCGGGCGCTTGAGGAGCCCGGCACACCGCTTCCGCCCGGCGATTACTTTCTGACTGTGCTCGCCCATGGATTCGTTCGGACTTCGGATGGTGCAGACGACCACACGCTGGACGTCGTGATGCGCGGCTGTCTCCCGCCGGTCAAGAGCGCCAGCGCACTCCGCGAAAACACTACCGCATCGTCTTCAAAGAGGTCGGCGTGCCCATTGATAGACTCTCCACCATTTCAGAGATTATGCACGCTTTGGCTGATGCCACCCGCGGTATGAACATGGTCTTATTCTTACTGGGACTGCCACTTATTGTACTCACAGCTCTGTCGCTTCTCCATCGCCTCGGTCTTGTTCATCGGACGTCAGCACCGAGAACGTCCTACTCGCCAATGGGTCGGGAAACTGTCCGACCTTGAGTATATGAAATCCTACAAAGAATTGTCGCCCCCAGATCCCGATGATTCCTTGGTTGTATGTCAAGTTGCTCTCTGCAATATATCGTTTTCACTCATCTCACACTAGGGAGCACGCGAGTTCACTGCAGTCGAGGCAGCATTGGGTAATTATTGGTTTATCCCTTCAGATTTCAGCCAGGAGGACCCCATGCCTCCGCGGCCGTTTCGCTTCAATCCCTTGCACGACCTAGAATCCACGATGTGGATCGGCGTCTGGGCGGTATTGTTCTATCGGCCGCATGACCGTATCCTCGCTCAATATTACGTGAAATACTTCACCAATTTCATCGATCCAATCCTCCGATTCGCCGGCTTGACCTCCGCGTTTCCGCGCCTGCCTCCCTCCGATCCTTTGTACGAAGCTATCGACGCTTTACGTGGTGTTCGGGCTCGCCTTCGCCAGCACTATGCAAAATTCGAGGCCAACTTGGGCTCTCAAGAAGATCCGAACCGTCCTCCTCATATAGATGTACAAGACATTCACGCCCAATTTATTGGGCGGTACGAGGATGCGGCGTCTCGATTAGAAGGAACTCCCTGTCTCTTGCCGCCGAAAGAAACCCCCCGAGGTCCGGAGAAGCGACCCGAGGTTCCTGAGTCTTCCATTGAAAGAGCATCCCCCACCCGGAAACGAAAGAGCAGTGAATCACATTCCGCCGGCTCCACTAAAAAACCCGATGGGTCTGGCAGATCCACAGATAGTCGCAAACGACACAGTTCGCGTGTTCACCCCACTCGCAGAAGCTCTCGTATCGCCGAGGCGAGGAAGAAAACTCGAGGACTGTAACTATTGAAAGCTATTGAATTCCTTTAATATTCTTTCGTATATGATAAGTACAGGATGCATCCATCATATATAGGCGTATCCTGCTATCCATGATTCAATCACTTCGGATTCTGTTTCCCTAATGTCTTCTTCCTCTTCTGCTTCCATTCTCGATCCATTAGAGTATGTGGCGGTGTCGGTTTGTGGCTGTGCACGCCTTTGTTTGACCTCCAACCAATTCGACGCGATGAGCGCTCAGAACCCCGCGCTCACGATATTATCTCTTCCAGACGAGCTTCTTGAAGCTATCGCCGCTGCGGGACAGGAAGGCCGTGTTCCAGATTTGCAGATGACTTTTAAATCAGAATGGACTTTATCCCATCTTTGTCGTCGTTTCCGCGGAGCCATCATCGGTGCGCCCACTCTGTGGACGCTCGTCGAAGCCAACTTGGACAAAGGGGGGTCGGTAGAAATATTCAAACTCTACCTCGAGCGCTCCCGAGCTTGTAACATATGGGCAAACTTACATTGGCAATGGGCGTTCGACTTGGACTTGAAGGCGGCCTCGGAATTGGAGGAACCTTACCTGTACAGTCTGGGCCCCGAGTTGATACAGCCAGAATATGGGCTCATCGCAGAACGGCTTGGACACATTATCCCACATGTCAATCGCATATGGCGGTTGAGGATCATGCTCAAGACGAGGTCGGCAGGACGGTTGTTGACCTCATTCCGTGACCTAGCAGCTCCCAATTTGCAGCATCTTGACATTGCAAACAGCACCAAGGACAAATACTCATGCCCCTCAGCTGCACTCGAAATGTTCTCGTTAGGGGCCCCGAGGCTTACTTTTCTCAGAATGGCCGGTTTCAACCCGTCCCCGGCGCCAGCCTCTATTACGTGCTTGGAGTTGTGGCGAGCCGCAATTGACGAAGACGATTATAGCTTTTTCGCTGCGATTGCGACACAGTGCCGCTCACTTGTTCGTTTGCGCCTCGACGTGCGCAGTATATCTCCAGAAGCGACACAGTGCCGGTTTCGAATCCCATCTCTCAAATTCCTCCGTATCTCGATTTCGTACGACGAACCCCAGTCTTACTTGTTGGGCATAGTCGAGCTTTTCGACACTCCTGGGTTGACCGAATTCATAATTGATAACACCCACGGGGACCAGATTGTTGCGCTCTTCAATTTAAAGACCCTCCTTCACACATCCTTTCCCGCCTTGACTTCCCTCTCCTTCGCCAACAACGACTTTTGTTCGTGTGACGGCCTGGTCTCCTTCTCCGATACAATTTCTTCTCCCCCGCTAGAAATCTTCCCAGTACTGTCCTCGCTGACCTTGATCAACCAATGCTTCACGAGCAATCTAGTCACCGACATCTTGGGCCCAGCTTCGCAGCCATGGCCGCTTCTCAAAACCGTCACACTGTGCTCGAGGGAGGATACTTTGGAGGCGGTGTCCAACGCTCTCCGGATTGCAGTGAATTTCAAACGCAAGCGCGGACAGACACTTCCTAAGTTCAGACTTTCGCCGGCGCTGTCATCTCTCGAAGACTGGCGAAGTGGGAAGGGGGCAGACGTAGAGATATTTGATCCCGGCGAAATCCTCAAACCTTTTGAATCGTCGACATGGTGCCTTGTACGTTACTCCACCCACTTTATTTTCACATTCACTCGCTAACATCTCGGTACAGTATCCACAGTGATCTGAAGCTCTTACACTCGAGACTATACAACAAGGAGAGAAGACCAAAGACGTGGCTGTGCGGTCCATTAAGCTTTTTTAGCTCGTGGGTTTGACTCGGAGGAAGAGGAGGATAAGAGTGTCTCTTGCATTGCATTCCGAGTTCACGTGTGGATTGAGCTCGAGGCTCATATAGGGCACGGTAGTCCACAGCGTGGACATTCGAGGCGTGCCTTGTATTCCTATATTCCGTCCTCTAAGAGCGGACACCGTGACGGAGATTTGATCGCGACGGGACGCGTTGCACTATTGCGCAAGATCAAGATCGATACCGACGCGTCAATGATAGTCATAAAACTTGAAGCCGTGTGTAGTTTAGGGAAACACGATTGTCGTAGGACCGTAGACGTAGGACCAAGACCAAGAGTAGCATAGAGATGTCGATGGCTGAGGTAAATTAAAGCGCGATTTACCCTCTGTCATACAACAGGAACAACGAGCCAGACTACGGGGAAGCAAGGGAAGAGGAAGAGGCAAAAGGCAAAGGAGGATCGGAAGATTCGGCCCGATTTCCGCGCCTTTAAAAGGGGCTTGAGTAGCTGTGCGCAGTAACGATGACCTCTCTTCCAAACGAACTGCTTGTGGCCATCGCCGCCGCAGGACAAGAGGGTCGCTTCCTCCATTCGAACACCGCTTTCGACTTCAAGTTTAAAACGGAATGGACTTTGTCCCATCTTTGCCGTCGTTTCCGTGAAACCATCGTCGGCGCGCCCGAGCTTTGGACCCACGTCGAGGTCGACCTGGATATGAGAGGATCGGTAGAAATATTCAACCTCTACCTTGAACGTTGCGGAACACATCCCATATCCGCCACGTTACAGCACTTTGCGGCCTCCAACTATCATCTTGTCGACGAGCGGCTGCGTCAGATCGTCCCCCACATAGGCCGCATATGGCGGCTTAGTATCAGGCTTCGCGCGCAGGTGGAGGGACTGGTGGCCCCGTTCCGTGTTGCAGCAGCGCCCAATCTGCGTCATCTCGAGATTATAAACGAACACAGAGAAGCCTATTCCCACTGGCCCTCCGTCGAAGTGTTCTCCTCCGGAGCGCCAAGGCTAGCTTTTCTTAAAATGGATGGATTTAGACCCCAATTACTGCCGCCTCCATGGACGACGTCCCTAACCCACTTCAAGCTTTGGAGAGGTCCGGACCGAGATGATTGTTCTCGATACGCGAGCACTGTCCTCTTCGAGGTCACGAAGCAATGCCCCTTGTTGGTTCATCTATCCCTCGAAATAAACTGGGAGTTCGCACCCATGCTCCGATTTCGCATCCCATCTCTGAAATCCCTCCACATATTGCTCTTGGATGACAGACGGTACTTGTTAGATGTAGTCGATCTCTTCGATACTCCCGCCCTGACGGAACTCATGGTCAGCGGCGCCAACTGCTACCAGATCTGGGAGCTTCTTTCATACGGTCCCGATTGCGCCTCGTTCCCTGCATTGACCTCCTTCTCCTCTGTCAACAGTAGCCCGTGTCCCTGTCGAACGGACGATCCCATCCCTGGCCCAGTATCTCCCCCAGGGCCGTTTACCGAGCTGACCTCGGTAACCCTGATCAACCAATGCTTGTCAGCATCCGTCGTCAGAGGCTTGTCCCAATCCTGGCCGTGTCTTAAAACCATGACGCTCTGTCCGCAGAATGATACTTTGGACGCCATGCACAGAGCTATTCGGGACGCTGTAGAATCGCATCGGCAGGAGGGCCAACCCCTTCCGAAATATAGGCTTGCCCCTGAGCTATTCGCTCTAACGCAGGACTGGGACAAAGATGTCGAGGTGGAGATGTTTGACCCGATCGAGATCGTAAAGTCTCTCCGTTGAAGCAGAGGGATTCCCTCGGTGACTCTGCGAGAAAATACCCGAAGCTGCTCAAGAGCGTCGTCGACTCGAATTGGAGTCTCCACAAACACCGTCGTCGGCTTGGACTGTCTGTAGTTGATTCACATTCTCACATTATTATTTTTTCCCGAAAACCAAAGAAACATAGTCCCTAATCTCAATCCTCGCACACGTCAAATCCCCTACATCAGCTACCGTCGACAGCCCATCCGCATCGTCGTTCAAAGTCGACCACGTCATACTCGGGATGCTCCGCTAACCAGCTCCAGGTTAGTCCCAGAGAACACCGTCGATCCCGCCGGGTAGTCGCTGATGGCGGCGACCCTGTACGGCTCCAGGGTTATTGTCGCCCACACCAGCTGCTCACCGCCCACGACGGTGATGCCGTGCCCTGGATATTCATGAACTGCACTCTCGCCGACGAACTGGACCTCGCCTACCCGGTCTTGACTTCTTTATGCCAGTCATTTGCCAGTGCCGCCGGAATCCCGCACATGCGAAGACCACTCTTTGACTGTGCTTTTACAGTGATTGGAGCGGAGTCACAGTTATTTGCAAATAAATTTCTCTGGGTTGTTACGATTGTACGGCAGAATACAGGGTTGTTATATTTGAAGAATACAGACGCGGCCGATTTTTACAGTTATTCGTTGTACACGGAGGGTACTATGCAATACAAGAAACATTCACATCATCTCAACGGATTTGATGAGTTTTTCGACGACGGAAAGGGATTCATCGTTCTCGAGCCTCTCGTGGATTCCGATCCATAGGAAGTGCAGCTTGCCCGACGAGCCGTGCGGGAAATATGCACCAGCAATGGCATGCTCGCGGTGGATGTCCTGCGAGATGACGTTCTCCCACGTCTCGCGAATGTGCTGAAACTCGGTGTAGCCTTGCGGGGGATACTTGCTTGGGCTCCCGGCAACGAGAACGCCCTTGGGATGATCCACAAAGTAGCAGAAGGAAACCACCGGGGTGCGTGCGGGCATCTCCTCTCTCCATACGCGTACGATTTCCTCCTTGCGCCGCCCGATCTCCTCCAAGACCAGTTTGGTTGCAAAGTCGTAGTCTTCTGGGCTGACCGGCGGGGCTCTGCCCTCTGGATCTGGTTTCAGTATGATTGCCCAATTATCGGACACAACGCAACACACCCTGCCGCAGCTCTTTCAGTGCCTTACATTCGACCCGATGGCCGCTCTTCCAGTGCTCCTTTTGGCAGTCTGAAGAACAGTATGAGGTGGTGAAGCAGCTGCTGCAGCTCGAAAAATTGCTCTGCGTGTCGCTCCTTCGACACTAGAGACAGTGTTAGCTACCAATGGCGCTGGATAATAAAAGCAGCAACATACGCTCGGATTGTGGCAGCGGATTTCCATGTCAGTGTCAAACAGCCTGCTACGATCCGAGACGAGCTCCTCGAGCTCGAGATACGCCGTCCAGACGGGAGGGTTGTCCCTAATAGCGTCGGGGAGCTCGAGCTCGCGAGCTCGTCGGATGGATCGAACCAAATGACGGAGGAGGGAAGGATACATGCTGTAGAGGGAGAGCAAACGGATCAACTTGACGAGCGTCGACTGGGCCTCGTCGTCCGGCATGTCTGCTAGCCAGGTCTGGGTACGTAGCAAGGCGGGGAGGAGCCCGATCTGCACGGCGTGCGTCGTCCAGGCAAAACCGTCCGCCGCTGGAAGAGTTGTTTCGAGGTACTCGAGGCAGGATCCTATGGACTGTGCGATGCCTGGTGCGGTAGCCAAATCGTAGGAGGCGGTCGTAAGGGTGACCAGGATGCGGGTGATCGTGCGCACAGAGCGCTGAGCCAATAGCGCGTGCAGATAGGGAAGGGCCATGGTCATTTTGGTGGCCATCCGGAGGTGATAGTCGAGGACGAAGATAGCTTGCGGAATCCAAGGTGTGTTTGTAAGGTACCACTCGAGGTGATCCAGAGCGACCCGCGCTGACTTTCCTGCGTCAAGGGTGCTTGGCATTATGCAGCCAAAGAATACGTCGGATGGAGGACCGGGTTTGAACGTGCCCAGATCGAGAAGAGGTTCTGTGGCAGTGAGGAACTCGTAGTTATTTTTCTGTGCGGTCTTGAACTTGTCTTCGATCTCGTATAGCCAGCACGAGCCTAGCATCACGAATGCCTTCTTTCCACCATCAGCAGCCAGTATACGTTCACACAATGCGGGAATTTTGACAAAGCTGCGAAGAGAGAAAACTATGTTCTTGAAAGCACGGTATCTGGTGGCGTTGTCTCGGTCAACACGAAACAACGGGGAGATGACCCAGTTCTCGAAGGTATAGTCCAGCCATTTCCACATGTCGGGCCAGGCTTCTACTAAGCGAGTTACGAGCTGGGAATCAGGCTCTGGTCGTATAAGGTAGAAAATCTTCGCTAAACCACTGAGGGCAAAGTGGGCATGGAATTGGCCGAGCACATGAGTGCAACAGCCCTTTTCGAGGGGAGGAATGTCGGATGACTTCAGGTACTGCATCAGGAAGGTGGTTTTGTCGTTGATTTCCTCGGGGGACATTTCGAGTGGTTTGAGATTGCTTTCGATTTGGACCAAGATTTTGAGTGTGGCGGAAGTGAGTCGGGCATTGGGATCCTCGCAGCTGCAGTCTGAATCGTGCTATGGAGAGGAAATGAGACTACAGAAAAATCGAAAGAAATATGAAGCGCACGGAGTTCATGTTGGTGGCGGGGAAGAGAATTGACGCGCGTAACAGGAAAGAGGACGCGCTTTTGAGGACGAGAACAACAAGAGAACAAGCGTACTAGCCGAGAAAGTCGCCGGCAGTGGCTGTGCTTTCTGTTCTTAGCTTTGACTTCGCAACTGCTGTAGGCAAGCTGGAGGTAAGCTCATAGAGAGAATATCCCAAAGCCTGTGATGAATGTTACTGCAGCGAAAAACTGGGTTCCGTCAAAAACGTATAAATTTGCTTTCAATCGGTCATAACTTCAAGTTTGAGCTCTAACCAACTCGACGCGATGAGTGCTCAGAACCCCGCGCTCACGATATTATCTCTTCCAGACGAGCTTCTTGAAGCTATCGCCGCTGCGGGACAGGAAGGCCGTGTTCCAGATTTGCAGAGGACTTTTAAATCAGAATGGACTTTGTCCCATCTTTGTCGTCGTTTCCGCGAAGCCATCATCGGCGCGCCGACTCTGTGGACGCTCGTCGAAGCTAACTTGGACAAAGGGGGGTCGGTAGAAATATTCAAACTCTACCTCGAGCGCTCCCGAGCTTGTAACATATGGGCAAACTTACATTGGCAGTCCCATCCCCTGAGGCCGTTCGACTTGGACTCGGAGGCGGCCCCGGAATTGGATGGACCTTACCTATACAGTGTTGGTCCCGAGTTGATGCAGCCAGAATATAGGCTCATTGCAGAACGGCTCGGACACATTATCCCACATGTCAATCGCATATGGCGGTTGAGGATCATGCTCAAGACGAAGTCGGCAGGAATGTTGTTGGCCTCATTCCGTGGCCTAGCAGCTCCCAATTTGCAGCATCTTGACATTGCAAACAGCACCGAGTACGAGTACTGTCCCTCAGCTGCCCTCAAAATGTTCTCGTTAGGGGCCCCGAGGCTTACTTTTCTCAGAATGGCCGGTTTCAACCCGTCCCCGGCGCCAGCCTCTATTACGTGCTTAGAGTTGTGGCGAGCCGTAAATGACGGAGACGATTACAGCTTTTTCGTTGCGATTGCGACACAGTGCCGCTCACTTGTTCGTTTGCGCCTCGACGTGCGCAGTATATATCCAGAAGCGACACAGTGCCGGTTTCGAATCCCATCTCTCAAATTCCTCCGTATCTCGATTTCGTACGGCGAACCCCAGTCTTACTTGTTGGGCATAGTCGAGCTTTTCGACACTCCTGGGTTGACCGAATTCATAATTGATAACACCCACGGGGACCAGATTGTTGCGCTCTTCAATTTAAAGACCCTCCTTCACACATCCTTTCCCGCCTTGACTTCCCTCTCCTTCGCCAACAACGCCCCTTGTTCGTGTGACGACCTGGTCTCCTTCTCTGATACAATTTCCTCTCCCCCCGCTAGAAATCTTCCCAGTACTGTCCTCACTGACCTTGATCAACCAATGCTTCACGAGCAATCTAGTCACCGATATCTTGGGCCCAGCTTCGCAGCCATGGCCGCTTCTCAAAACCGTCACACTGTGTTCGAGCGAGGATACTTTGGAGGCGGTGTCCAACGCTCTCCGGATTGCAGTGAATTTCAAACGCAAGCGGGGACAGACACTTCCTAAGTTCAGACTTTCGCCGGCGCTGTCATCTCTCGAAGACTGGCGAAGTGAGAAGGGGGCAGACGTCGAGATATTTGATCCCGGCGAAATCCTCAAACCTTTTGAATCGTCGACATGGTGCCTTGTACGTTACTCCACCCACTTTATTTTCACATTCACTCGCTAACATCTTGGTACAGTATCCACAGTGATCTGAAGCTCTTACACTCGAGACTATACGACAGTAGTAATTGAGACGCGTGCTTGGGGCCTCGTTCATGCGTAACGCGGAGCAAGCGGTAGCCTGATGACAGCTAGGGCACCAAGAAACAAATTTTTGATGATGAAAGAAGTCCGGCGACACCAGGATTGCACATGCACACTCAGCTAGCACGATACGCGAGAAAGGCAGAATATCGATATTTGTTGTCATCCTTGATGCTAAGAGCAACGCGCTGTCGCGAGTGTCTATACTATGTACGCGGA
>JARJLF010003205.1:0-20818 GCA_029378395.1 Mycena leptocephala | reverse complement strand
CAGTATCGACAGTCGGATCGACTGCCTGAGAACAATCGGATCGACTGTTGGAACAGTCGATCTGACTGCAGCCATGCTCTTGAACCGACTGCAAGTGCACACTTGCCCCAAACTGTATTTCGGCCATTTTGACACTCGGTGATGTGTCCCATGACAGTCGGTTCGAGTGTTCCTTGGCAGTCGGGTCAAGGGTTTCCTTGCAGTTGGTTTGACTGCGGTATATCCTTCCAATGACTGCTAAAAACCACATATTATTAACCGCTATATAAATCACATCCACGGCGTAATCTAACACCATCCACCCCATCGCCCGTCGGCCAGTCATTAACTGCGAGAATACAATTCAGAAGTGCACAGAACAAGATAGCCGTAAAATTACGAACCTGAAATTCCGAGTGAGACTTGCACCGTAAGCTGCTAAGGATAATCAGCAAGGGAAACGAGAAGAAGTGAAATGTGCCGTTCAGGGAATAAACCACGCGACGCTGAGAAGCTCAAGATCAGTGGTCTGAATGAAACAATGGGAATTTAGTAATACTTTGAAAGCGCGAGAGGCGTCGGAATTTTCAGCGAAGTCGATATCCTCCCAGACGATATCGTTAGAAAGAATAACGATTTCGTGTTATTCTTTCTAACGATGCCGTGTCAACTTATCTTGGAGTACATCTTTCTACGTCGTTGATGACCTATGAGGACGTCAAATAAGGCATGAGGGAGGTTCTGGAACTCATTTGACCTGAGGGTTTGCTGACTGCGCGCGAATGCGATGTCATATAGCTGGGCGAATTTGACAAAATGCGGATCCTGCGTGCAGATGAGTTAGAATCGATCCGTGAGTTCAGAATCCGAGCGCACCAGGGACCGAATACACATGCCTTTTCAGCCTACCGAGACCGCGAGGGCAGCGATCTAGTGTCGGGTGCGCTGCTGCCGTCAAAATCACCTCTTACTTCAGGAACAAGGGGGCTTGGGCAGAGGGAACACATTACCAGTTTCGGCAGATGTACCAGGAGGGGCGGAAACGAGAGAACCACGGGACCCTGAAATTTTTACTGTTACAGCACTTCACGCGTCACCTGCAGACGCACAGATCAGTCCAACTTCTTAAAGACACCCACAAGACAAATCAGCGTACCTTATTTCGGCTTGGCGACCTCGGGCCGGTCTGAATCACAAAAGCGAAGGCCGCGTGTTGATTGGATCGGCGCATACACTCGAGAATACGGATGGATGGGAAGGACTAGAAGGATATCAAAAGGATATCAAAGTGGAAGAGCAAAGGCGAGATGGAGATAGGTATGAAAGCCAGACAGATGGGAGACGTAACGTCAGTCCGCAGGCATCTCGCAGCCAGCATGTTCATCCGTCACGCAGTGATTACACTGCGTGGAGGGTCAGGGCGTGAAGGAGGAAATGACGAAGATGCGTATACATACCTGGGTTCCTTTGCCGGGCGGTTACTAGCGGAAACGAGCGCAGGAAACGAGTGCAGGTGGATAGGGATGCATCACAGGTTCATGTATGGGAGGTTGGTAGGCGAGATTAGTTAGATGACTCGACGTCGTCGGCGGTGGAGTTGGTGTACGTTAGAGGGGAAGGTGGGTGCGGGGGAAGGGGATAAAGACCATATGATGGGTCAAGGATTACAATAGAGGGTTAGTGGAGGTAATGGTATGAGGGACAGACGGATACACGCTGCGCAGACCCGACCATGTCACTCACGCGCGCTCCAACTCCCGCTGTCCCTAATCATTGGAAGTTTTGAAACGTTCAGACTGTAGTGTGGATCAGTCTGTGTTTGTGGTTCAGGTAAAAGGGTCCCAGATGAGGTGAGCATGGACTTACACGTCCTTGTTGGTGAATGTCGCAGAAATCGCGTATTTCGGCGTTGAAGGGTCTATTTCGGCCAGTGGGGATCTGAGCAGTGGTAAGGACGTGTGTTTGAACCAAACGAGGGCGTCTGAGGTCGAAAAGATTCGAAAAACGCGGGGAGGCGTGCAGAGAGAGACAGATGGTAGTGGGAGGACAAGAGGAGCGGAGTTTGAAATTGCGGCTTGTGATAGAAATATGGACAAACAAAGAATGCCTTGCGCGCTTCGAGCGCCACGAAATTCCCTCGAACCCTGGAGTTGAAGTAAAAATTCCCGGATTTTCAGAATGCCTATAAACTGGATCTTTGAAGCTATTTAATATTTCCGTGTTCAGTTGCTCGAGGCAAGAATTGATTTGATACTTGGTCCAACCTACACGGCAATTGCAACTAGGGACACCTCCGACGGTCAGATTTCAGCAGTAAAACAGAAATACCACCAAAATATTGCTCAACATCCCAGGCCCTGCTTTTTAAAACGTATCTCTGAGTCACATTTGGGTTAGAATCAATAATGAATTCAACCAGCGCACACGGACAAAGCGTGCAAAAGGTACGTTGATGGTGTAGTACTTCTTTGTGCGGAATTAATCTAAACACAATCATTAAGCTGGAAATGACGGATTCGTCGGAGATCTGGACCCAAATTAAAATACAAATGAACACCATCTTCACTTACGGCTCGTACTTACGAGCTACAGCTTGAGAATTGTTGCATTGAAGACAAATTTGGTTTTGATTCGGAGAGTTCGGCCTTGCAGTAATTAATCCCATACACTGGAGGTGTGGTGATTTTTACTACGGAACATGTCAACGATGGCGCCTTTCATAACTATTCTCGCGTCGTTCAGTTGTTCTACTAGTAAGGAATTGGGTGAGGGTAAATTGCATTCCAGTATTTTTGAAGAGTGACCACCGGGCATGTCCAAAAATCGGCGAGAGCGACACCTTTGGCTTTAGGATCACCATTTTTCTCGTTGAAAAGAGCAAGGACTGTGTCGACAAAGTAGATTAGCAGGGAGGACGATTCGAGGAAAGTTCGGCAGGGTAGCTGGAGACCTTTCCAGCTGTTCAATATAATGCGTGTAGTTCACTTCGCTTGAGAACGGATTTCGCTTTCTAGGAGAAGCCCCCGGGGAGATGATATCAGTTCTTAGGCTTCAGATTCATCCTTGGCAGAGCGAGAGTCAGAATAAGCCTGGCGCAGGTATATCAGTGCCAGATTGTTTGATGACGGGTGAGTTCATGATCTTGGAGCATGGGGTTTGTCAAGTCCCGATTGTTACAAAAAGCATCGTCCGACGATACGTCAATCTGCATCGTGAACCTCCTTTAGCACTAATGTGCACGAATCCGAGTCGGCTCATGATCTTGAATGAAAACATCAGGCTCAACACATGAGGTTCGCTCCGGCTGCGACGCGATAATCACAGCATCAAGGGTGAGATAATCTCTATCTGCTGTAATCCGGAGTGTAGCAACACTTCTCCGTCCGTTCTCGAGCCTGTGGAGTCAGTTCTGGGGCCATGAGTTGCCAAACCGTAGTCTGGGACATTCAAGAGCTATTTACAGCTGTTTGCAAAACTAATGACACTCGCTAAAATAGTTAAAAGAAATCATTTTTGATGCGCCAGATTGCCGTGCTCATTCCTCACTCATTTCTCAACGGAATTTGTTGAGAGTAGGCGCGTTCGAAAGCGGGTAAGCGGGGCTTTCATACGGTACCTTACTCATTAGGTAAATTACGTAATTCAAATCTTCCAAAATTCCGGCTGGCTGGCTTGAACCAGACGCAGCAATGACCCTTTCTCCATCGCAAGACAGCCTATTTGCATGAATCTAAGTGATTCTGAAAGCTGTGATCAATTCAAAGCTCTATGGTATATTATATTTTGGTTTATCCTGAAGGCAACCTGCTAGGAATGAATATTAAGTGCCAATCAGTAAATCCATTCTTACAGGTGCACATCATGTGTGTTTCATTCCAGAGTGGCGGAATAGTGATTGCCTTGATGTAAGCTTTCAGAATCACCCAAATTCAAGAAATTCAGCGCAGGGGTGATGGAGAAAGGGCTGTTGCCGCGTCGGGTTCAAGCCAACCAGCCGAAATTTTGGAAGACTTAAATTACGTAAACTACCTGGTGAGTTGGGTACCGTATGAAAGCCCCGGGTACCCGCTTCCGAACGCGCCTACTCTCAACAAAATCCGTTGTGAAATGAATGAGAAATGAGCTCGGCAATCTGGCGCATCAAAATGCTTTCTTTAAAACTATTTTTAGCGAGTGTTATTAGTTTTGCAAACAGCTGTAAGAGACAGGGAGCAGACAGAGAGGACTAGAAAAGCTTAGAGGAGTTGCTTGCCAAGGAAAGAGACTTGATTAACGCGTCGTTTGGATGAAGAAAGTGCAAGAAAAGGTCAATTGTGTGAATGATGGCTTCAAGCAAGGACAGATTGGGCCAAACTCAGTACAAATTTGAATATCCGGGGCGTCAATCGAACATTAGGAAGGCTGGGGAGGGAATAAAAAATAATACTCGGGGAACAGTTAGATTGACTGCCCTCTGGCCAACTGCTTGGCTTGCAGTCGGTCCGAGTGCGTCGAGTTGCAGTCGATCTTGATGCAGTCGGATCAAATGCCTAAAAAAGCGATCAAATGTCATGACACTTGATCCGACTGCCAACTCTGTCCACAGTGACAAACTTTATAGCCTCCCACGCTGTCATTGAGCAGAGTCTGATGCAGCCTTATGCAGTGCACGTCTGATGTCGGACAAGCCTGGGATTTCCAGAATTGGTTAAGTAAGCGCCGATCTACATCCTCTCTCCTCACATCAGCATGAGCTCGGAGCGCCCCCACGTCCCAACTGCGAATACCTGCCAGAATTGTGACAAACATCTTCGAGTAGTTCACTCTGCCACACGGACACCCCGCTGCGACCGTTGCCTTCCCGATGATACGCCTGCGATGAAAACCTGTGTGTCATCTGGCCAAATATTGCGTCAGTAAACCTCTTATCTACGGCCTTTCACTCTGCTGATATCTCGCTCAAGAGTGCGCAGTGCCAGAGAGACGATTGGAAAGCACACCGGGTTGCCTGCCGGATCGCAAGCGAAAACAGCCAGGTTGCACGTCTACTTGGGGCGGAAGCACGGCACCTTAGCTTCGTTGACTGGTGCAAACATTCGAGGGAGCAATTCCATTTCGCAGCCCTATGGGCTCTTGGGACGGGGACTGACGCCGATAGAACAGGTGAGCTGCAAACTATACAAATCTTTTTCCTGAAGACTCAGAGAAAAGCTGGTCACCAGCAACGCATATCTTCGTCATCTATGTCGACGTGGACGAGGAAATCTCCACTGACAAAGTGTTCTTTCAACGCCGGGTCAGAACCGCAAAATGTGCCTCGGAAGCTGAGGTGGAGCAAGAGTTTGGTGGCAGATACTCCAGCGAATGGAAGGTCCCACAGGCTGCTCCTTTGTGTGCTAGCATTTGGCTTGTAGACGACGGACTTCCATCCGGCCTCGAGAGTGTCGACCAGGTTGTGGTAATGATTGGCATTGGGAAGATCCGCTCGCAGGTATTCCCTGGCATGGAGTGCGACTGGCTTGCTCTTTTGGAGGATTCCGTTGTCGCGGGTACTCAAATACCACCCTATGAATACATTCATAGGCCAGGCAGTACTCGGACCATGGACGAATTGCGATATGCTCATACAGAGCAGTGGAAAGCCTCTACGGAGAGCAATTTGCCATGGCTGCCCATAGCGCACTGGATGTTGAGAATGCGGCTGTTTGCTCATCTTTGACTAGCTAATTTGCGAATTAACAGTGACTAACTGCCTTGTCCTCCACGTAGACGTTGAGGAAGCACGACAGGGGATGTTCGGAAAGATCACCATTCGAGATGCTAAGATGACGTCCCTGGCTGATCTTCGGCCTTTGTTCCATTGCGACGTCTATGGACAGGGCTCGCCCACCATGAGGAAGACACTGTTCCCTCAACCTAACATCCTCCGAGTCCTCTTCATTGATGATTCCCTCCCTTACCCGCACAATATTCAGGCTCTAGCAATGGATATGAGCAAAGTCCCCAACCATAGGACTTTATACACTCATCGCTCAGACTGGCTCCCAAGACTGAAGAGGATAGTCGAGAAGTGAAGTTTGTTAGGTCACCGGCGAAGTGGATCCCCTGCGGAGTCTGGAATTTTCTTCTACTACTGCTACTCTTTCCCCTGTTTCTCTGTCTCTGCTTTTCATTGTGTTGAGTCTCTCAAACATATCTAATGTCTACGGCCCTCCAATTCCGGATCTTGTTGCAAGAATTGGGGCCCCAAAAGGCAGAAATCCGTTGTTCTTCGTCGAATAAACAGATTAATGTATGATCCCGGGGCCTAGGCCCCACACATAATAGCCCAAGCATCCCTATCGCAGAGGGAAAACAAAAAACATTCTGACGGGCAGAAAAGTATCTGCGTCCATCCACACCCCTGAGACCCGTACCGACTTATTTCAAAAGACAACCAGTTTAACCGCCTGTGCCATATATTGTAAGTACACTATCATGATATGGGATCATGATATCACCAAGTATCAAGTCGACCGAATCATTCCTCGCTATGATACTCATAATGCCTGAATTGCATAATTTCACAGAATACCCAGGAATATTTGGGTCCATCAGAATTGCCTCATCCAGGACTCTCTGCCAATATCTAAATCATATTTTTCGGGGCAGAACTCATGAAGTACCGAATTGCCTTGCCGGACAAGGTGTGATGGGAGGACACGGTTTGACTGGGTCCCCCCAGTTCGCCCGCATTTTGTGGGTCTTGCCCATCAACCTCGCATTTTAAATCAACTTCCCACTGGCCCAACATGTTGCCGCTACTTTGGCGCCCCGCACCCGCCACTGCGCTGCCCGGGGGACGCATTGTGACATGAGCTAGGAGACTGCCCACCAACAGTCCCAGTGCTGGGCCCAACGACAATCTCATGTGCACGACCTACGAACCATGGACTTGAGGACCAACTTCGCCGCCCAAATCCCTGTCAAAGAAAAGTAGTAAATCTAAAATAGTAAAAAATGCAAATCACAGCAACCAAAATCAAGAAAAATCCAACTTGAAATAAAAGACGTCCGAGCGCACAGCTCGGGGATGCCGAACAAAATATGGGAAGTGGATGCCTGTAATATGCTTGGGACTTGCCTTGAAATGCGAATGCAGCAGCCGAACTTGCACTGTGCCGACAAAGTCCGAAATCCGAATAAAACAACACCAAGTCCATTAAACGCCGGGTAGGCGCCCGCAAGACATGGAATTAAATCTGTGAAAAATATGAGGCGGAAAAATGTAGTTAGTAGCTCGGATAATGAGATGAATAGAACCTATAAATGCAGATCCGGTATTTGAACCAGAATATGCTAAAAGTACGAAAAATACTAAAAATAATACCGCTGATGGAGAAGTCGTCCAGCCAGCGGTATGAGGGATTTCCACACCTCGGCCATCCGACTCTGCCACAACGGAAATACGGTGCCGTGCGCATGTCGAAGACCTCGAAGGCGCATGAAGGTGGCTAATTTGAGGACATAGGTGGCTGCTGTGCACGCGCTATTGGTTTTGTTGGAGTGTACGACACAGATGGTGTATGTTAGTGAGAATGTGAGTCCATCTTCCTCTCTGTACAATACTGAAATGAATTTGGAACGCTTCTCCCGACCTTTGACAGGTCAGTATATGGAAGGAACGTCTTTAAGTGCATACGCAGAAAGAGGCATTGTACATCACATCTTACTCGGCAACAAGATTCGAGTGTCCTCAGTGTGAACACCAGTCACCCTGTCCCGAGTGTGCGGGCCTGCGCCATCTCCTCGTCATCTCCCTGTCATCACAGGCGGCTCGGCGTCACGACCTGCTGGGACCATCCATCGCAAGACCCGGCGCAAATCGACATTCGGCGTCGCAGACCCGTAGGCCCAATCCACTGACCCAGGCCCACTCGTCAGCAGCGCCCAAGGCCACCAGCTCGAATTCCAGGACGCCAAGATCGATCCCCTAGAGGCGCGCCTCACGTTCTGAAGACTCCCAGAAGGAAGACGATATGGTCTTGCCTACACTGACGCCCATTGGCAAGGGCCCGCCCACTGGCAAGGGCCCGCCCACCCTGGACGTCAACCGCATCGGCATTGCGCCGCTGTCTTCGATCTCGAACTCCGCGTCCTCCCTGCTTGGGGCGCGCACGATTTAAATACCGCGCGATGCTTTGGCGTACGGCGCTGTTTTGTATGAATTTCACGAATTACCCTGCTACTTCGAAAAATCCTTGAACACGACATATTTCTTGATTGGTCTGGTCCTCCTCCAAGTCTCCCAGCTTGTCTCCGCCAGTTTCAGCCCGTCGGTCATCTTGTCTCTTCCAGTTTCACAGATGCCGAATGCCCGGGTCACGGATGCGAAGAGAAAGGCATGGGAAAAAATGGCCGAGACACAAGACGGGATAGCTCTTGCAGGATCGGTCAATACTCTCAATTGTCACTTTTACTTCCCCTACACGTTCTTATTTTCTTTCCTTTTTTTCCCTTTCAGAAGGATGACAAGAAATACCCTCTGTGACCCAAATATAATGAACCAATCATTCAACAAGCCCCTGGACCTTCAGAGAAAGCTCCAGTCCTTTTTTCCTTTCAGAACCCGATGGAAAAAAACTTCTCTTGTCCCTCGGGCTGAACGTCACAGATCTGGGGTTATGTGCTATTGATCGGCAATGTTGGTATTTGCCTCCGGCGTTTTCAGATGCCACGTCACAAAGCTGCTAAAAGTAAAAGGCTTTTTTCGCTCAAGGTAAATGAGGATTTTTCCTTTTTTTTTTTTTGAGTCAGTAGCTTCAACCTCTCGTAATGCACCGATCAAGGGCATCTTATGTCCCCGACGCCAAGAGTCGTCTGCCGCTACAATCGGAATACATATCCAAAGCTCCTACTTTTTCATAGTTTAAATGGGGGGGGGGGCTATCCTAAAAATATTCGGCACAGAGTCAGTGCTATACTGACTGGGCCGTTGGGCCTAAAACTTGGATAGCAACGTCTTGGAATGACCTCACCCATGAAGTGCTGGAGACGTGCATCCCCGTGTTCCCGCGAAAATGACCATATATATGGAAGTTCACCGATTTTTTTGTAAAAAAAGAACCTCCCCTTGAGTCATGTTTCGTGAGCACAGTAACTTTTTTCAACCATCTTTGCACTAGAATCCCAATCCTGCTGTTTGAAAATACATGGACAATTATTTCTAGCTCAAATATATAGATATATCTTGCCACAGCCATCACACCGGCAAAAGGAATATCTTGACCTATGTCAATATCTTAGCAGAGAGTAGATAAACTCAAAGAGAAATTAAAGCTTGCAGATTCTTAGTAATTTAATTGCGTGCAAAACCGGCGCAGAAGTAGCCGCAATCAGAAGCCCTTTTAGCACTCACATATTTATTCTTTGTCCATGAGTACTGAAAGGACTGCTGAAATATCAACTTTCAATGGGCCTATTGACCTAGGTCAATACCTTCTCTTTCTAAAATTTGCAAAAGTCTTTGTTTCACATGACGTATTGACCTAGGTTAATATCCCGTTTGAAACAAACACTATTGTAAATTTCGGAAAGAAAAGCTATTGACCTAGGTCAATATGCCTGTTGAAAGTTGATCTTTCAGTGACACTTCCAGTGCTCATGGACAAAGAATAAATACGCGAGTCCTGAAAGGGCTTCTGATTGCGGCTACTTTCACGCTGGTTTTGCACGCAATTAAATTACTAAGAATCCGCAAGCTTTAATTTCTCTTCAAGTTTATCTACTCTCGCTAACATATTGACATATGTCAAGATATTCTTTTTGCTGGTGTGCATTATAATAGCGATATTCTATTTTGGGCCTGCTTGCCCCATCTTTAAGTTAGGAGGTATAGCTATAGTGCTATGTAGCTTGCCGCAGGGGCCTGATATTTGGTAGTACGTTATTTGGTGGTTACCCTAGAGCTGTAACGGCCCGGTCACCCGTCACAGTTGTCAGTGTGGCTGTGCGGGGTAACTCGGGTCCGGAAACCGGCACTCTGAGAGGCTCTGGATCTCTGAGCATCGAGCTGAAGATCAGACTAGCGGGTGCTGCCAGAACACGCTGGCTATGTACTGAATTCCTTCCATCAAGACAGTCATCAAACATACTTTGAACCAGAGCACCGGTACGGACTTTGGTTGAGAGCCAGTTTGATCGAGGAAACGACTACCCGGACATCAGTAAAACTGCATTTCTTCTTTGGCATCTTACATCTTTGGCGGCCGTCTTTTGGCATCTTTGTCTTACACACAACATCTTCCGTCTTGGAAAAGGCATCTTTGGACGTCTTGTATCTTTAACCTCCCATCTTGCATCTTTGATCGAGCTTCCGGAAAATTATTTGAAACTGCGCTGTGTAAATCGAAAATTGACAGCTCATAGACATGATTTGAGTTTTGGCCTGCACTCCAAGAAGATTTGGAAATCTGCAAGGAGAAAGAGTTTTGACTCGGAATGGATTCCCGTCACCACGCGGAGGAAGCCTTGGAACGGAACTTGAGGGTATGGTGAAGGTTTTTAAGGCTTACCAAGAGGCTTACTGCAGCTGTCTAAATTGCACCGGGGAAAATTCAGCAAACGGGTCGAAATCAGTGCATAGTCACACCGGCAATCCCCAAGTTTCGGGCAGCTTGAAAATTGAATATAGAACGTTGGATTTCGCATTACGAATCAAAATGAGTATCAGTTCACGTTCCGTTCGCGCCGAAGTGCCTCGGGGTTGCCATATATGGCAACACCGGGGCATTTCGACAGGAAGGAAACGCGAGTTGATACTCAATTTAATTCGTAATGCGAAACTTTGAGTTCTATATTCAATTGTTAGATGGCCGAAATTTAGGTATCACCGGTGTGAGTTGGGCAGAAAAATCAAGATGCGGCGAAATCTGTCAAGTCATTCAAACTCCGATGGCCCGTGCATAACATGTGATGTTTGATGGAATGTTGATCAACAATCACTTGCGTCTTGTCCTTTGCCCTCATCCTCCCCGCTCTCCCCCGCTCCTGACTTTGACCATCGGCACCGCACCACCCTCTGCTGTCTCATTTGTTGGCTCCCACCTCTTGGATGTCGTCTGGACAATGTTCTCTTCTCAGTCCAACTTGCTATGTGTCGGCTGCGCCGCGTGCCCGTCAAGACCTGGGAAGACCTCCAAGCTCAAACCATCAAGCTTCAATGTCGAGTTCAAAGCCCTTCAAGTCGTGTCTCAAGCTTTACCCGATATGTAACTGCAAAACCATTCAAATGCAAATCCTCAAGCCGCTACTGTATCCTGTCAACATGTGCTGCGCAACGCTACACTTCGCAACTTGTCCCAACGACGCCGACTAATGTGGCACAAAGTGCGTATCCGTTGACGCAGCTTTTCCATTCCCGCACTGACATGCATATGATAACAGCCACCCGTCACTCGCACTGTGTTAGAATCTTTATAGGGTCTGTCACACCTTGTACACCTTGGACTTCGGTGCGTTTATAGCTGTTCCATGTGAGATAACAGCGCTAACACTGTTCCTCAGTACAAAATCTCCAGTTTCGACGGATATTATCCCAGTTTCTACTGCCCTAGGTGTACCTCATGCTCCCGTACATCGATGTATCATTTATATGCTTTAATATATCGTCTTGAACTGCATCTTTGTGAAGCTTTGTGAGGGTATTGAGTATCTTGGAGGCAATCTTTAGCAAGATCCACGGCGTCTTTGAGCATCTTGCCCGAGACGGACATCTTTCCTGAGAAAAGTGAATCTACTTTCAAAAGATGCCTCGTCTTGGCGAAAAATCTGTGTCGCACGCAAGACGTCAAAGACGCCAAAGACGAAATTGCAGTTTTACTGATGGAGCCTGTAGCTTTAGAAACTGGTAGTGGCTGAACTTTGGGATTGGGAAACAGCTTTCGGGTACTGCCGGTAGAGGTTTCTATGCGATCACAGTTTTTTTCTTGTCAGATTTCGGCGTAGGCCAAGGGTGAAATGGATCGTGTCAAGTGGGATGAGTAGGTTAGGGCGATACCCATGCTCTTTGTTGGCACGTGTGTTTCAACTTCCAGACGTCCGATATTGAAAGACCGATATCGCCGATCCCATCACGGCAATCACCGGTGCACCGGGATCGACCGACGCTTTGGCTTGTTTTTCTTTACGGGTTTTCTCAGCTTTCTCCTTCGAATGGAGGCCTCGATGCCATCGCCGGCTGCGCGCACCAATCCCCGGCCCTGCTCGGTTCTCAACCTTCCTCTTTTCTTTTGTTCTTTTTCTCCATCTCCATCTTCTCCGTTGCCGCTCGATTAAAAATTAAAATTCCAGCGCGGGTGTAGATGGTACGCAAGCTCTTCTTTTCCAGGTTTTCCTCTGAGTACATACAGAGCTGGAACATGAAAGGAGAGAGGCATTGTATTGTATGTGTACATCCTCTCATCCGCAATGCTTGCCTCACACAAGCACGGCGAAATCGCGTCTGTGCGTCGTACTTTCTCATTCTTCGTTTCACAATATATCTGGATTCATTGGTGCGTCGACCTCAATCCTTTGCACAAGTGGCTGCTTATCGTGATTCATTGAAGTGGCGAATACGGTTGAGATGTGTCACACCAACCCGAGTTCGCGTCCGGCATTCCCCGCTCATCCCGAGCTCCACGAGGAGTTTGACATCCAATCCTCCTCGAAACACTCCTGCATCCTGCTTTATTGTAATCCTCTTCGTGTCTCGGGCGTCCAACCCAGTTCATGCTCGGATCGAGAATGCGCGCACTAGGGTTCCCGGCCAAATTACCGATGACCAATTCCGAGGGGCACATTGCACTGGACTGCAGTAGCTATTTTTTGATTCACAGCGGTTGTATATTGACAGATATAACGGGCTCCTGACGCGACTGATGTCCCAAGGTGTGCCACCCCATCTCCAGAAATACATGGTTCCCCTTGGTGACCCGTAGGGAGATCGCGCTCAATCGTGTTCGGAATCGGCTTTCCCGTGCAAGGGCCCCAAGGGAAGTTCTTCGTGATGTTGGCTCTGCAATGCAAACGTCAGCGATTGCCAACCAGATCCCCTTGTCCATTCGAACAAGAGACCCACAGTGTATGACAGTGATTGGTCATTGTTCGGGGAACGCAATCGGTCCGATGACTTTGATTGCTCATTAGGAGATACGACAGTTTCGACCACCATGGAGCGGAATACGACCACGTTGTTGCTGACGCTGGTCCCGAAGCGTCCATTACCGTTTGTCGATTCACTCCGGTTGCTCCCTGGAGTACCGACGAGGAAATTCCCTAACAGGGTCAGAGCATAGACGCGTCCTTGGCAGACAAAGAAGAAGGTGAACACTGGAGCACGATTAACGATCCCGCGCATACGGAAGAGAGCACTGAACCGCACCGCCGCTGTTCTTCAAGAGCAATATCATCATTGTGAGCGTATTGAATGCACAGAGTGCGCCGGAGCTGACGGTCAGAATCAAAATTCGTCGCAGGAGACTGGATGGTGGCTTGGTTAGCTCGGCGAGAGCAAAGACATTGAGGAAGCAGACATTACCTCCTCGTCGAATGCTCCGGCATCGTGCGCGACATCATGATCCAGAACTTCCACGCGAGACAGACCGCGATGATGACATCCGTGGCAGCGCAGGTGACCGCCCCGATCCTGAAGGGGCAATGGATTGTCACCTTTCACGTTTGAAAAAGAGAAATCCAGAGGAACGTACGTGGTGGTTGTAAAGGCCAATCCCCCCGTACCCAAATTCTTGAGTGATAAAATGGCAGACGTCCAGGAGAATCCGAGCTGCCAGTTGGGTGAATTCCAGGTCCGCATAACTTGGAATAAGAAAATGACAAGACTCACATGGACAAAATCAGGACCAGCAAAGGAACAACCACGGTCTTGATTCCCGTTCTGGTGCAAAAATGAGCGACTTTATGGTAAGGGAGTATCATCTAGCCAGCGGCTCACAGGAGATAGAATAATTTACACAGAAAAAGTTGGGAAACGACAGAGGAAATATATGTCATCAGGATTTGAATCGCAAGAGGCGCAAAGACGCTCTGGAATGGCAGTTGCAAAGCAGCCATAATCACGTCAACGCCCACTGCGGCTGTACAAGCAGTGTCGGCCAGGACCATGAGACCGACACCGATCTTGTGGGCCAAAGGACGATTAGGACGGCCGAAATACCGCCAGCAGAGGACGATCTCGAGTGTGTACAGGGCAATATTAAGCCATGACGACAACACGATTATGCTAACAATTGGTTGAGAAACCAATACTGCAGTTACATGGACACATACATGAGAAGTTCGCTGGGACTTCCGGATATTGGCATTCGCTTGTCGGGGGGTCGATAGCTTGCTCGGTGAGCGAAAGAAGGAGCCACGGGTGGAAGCACAACACCGCGTAGTTACTCGTATTTTAAGTAGATGGGGTGATTTCGTATGCACCTGTTTGCCTGTTTCCTAATTTGCATCTTTGTTCCCGACCATCCAGCTTCGTTCCATTATCTCGGTCGCCTCAAGGCTGGTTCTCTCACATTTATTTCTGAACATACCTCCTCAGATGCCTCGTCTCACATTGCACCTGGTTGTACTGCTCTTCCTTTTCTCACACTCTCTCGAAATGGTACTCCAACCGCCATTTATATCTCTGTCTAGCTCTGTGCCGCTCCATTCCGAGAAAGCACCCGGCCTTTTCTCTCGCGGTCAAAATCCGTTGATAATTATAAGCCAGGACTGTCCAAAACGCTTCATTCATTCCTTCCCCCATCATCGAGCTCTCGCAAGCCGTTTCCTCGCTCAAGTGTCTTTAAGCTACAAGACGGGTTTTACCTAAATCACGGCCCCAGCAGCTTTGACCGAAGCTTTCAATATTCAACGCCTAAGACGAGGCCGGTCAAGCCGGTCAAATCAAGCGGTCACGTCCTGCTGGATTGGTGTCGACGAGCCAGATCTAGAGCAAGTATACTCCGCAAGACAGCTAATATACGCAACAATTCTGGAGATCTGTTACGCCACGGGTTTTTAAGAGGACTCTTGATGAAGAGTTCGATGTCTATGTCTACTCCCCGCTATCGCTTTAGATGTCGAACAGCAACTTCTGATGTCGATGAACCAGAGCAAGAATACTCCGCAAGACAGCTGCGGACTGGGTTGCCTGCGTGTGATTTCGAGTCGTCGGGAAAAAAAAAACACAGTTCCCACAGTCCTCCGGGGTCTTAGGGGAATTGAACTCCCGTTGAGCGCTTGCAGTATTTTCCTGCTGCTCCCTTTCATGACTGGTGCTCTGTGGCCCACAGACCCGGTATCAGTAATACGCTGATTCTCATGTTTTGCTTGAACGGGACTTTTGTATTTTGAGGGCGAATTCAGGCCAGAGATATCTACACGATTACGAGTAGGTGAATGTCATTCACCGCGAGCACAGACGATGTTCGAACACACCCTGGGACATATCGATTTTGCTCTTTTTTTTTGGACCTCGGCGGCAATTCTTTGCCACAGTCAGAAGTGCCTACTGCGTCGGCGTAAAGAACGGATAAGATGGATTGGATGTGGACACAGGAATTCCGTCCACAGAAAACAGATTATGCAAGAAAATGGTCTGAGAGTCTGCTATCGACATTGATACTCCAGGAGTTAACACGCGCGTTCCAATAATGCGGAAATTGTGATATAAGTTTCCAACGGTGAGATGATCAATGAATTCCCAACAACTTGTCTTCAATGCCCATCTTCACCCAAATCATCTGAGCAAGCTGCTCCATGGGCATAGTACACACGCCCGGCCGTTTGGCAATCGGCGCGAGCTTGTCGTGCATGTACGACGTTCTCAATCGGAGGGTCACGACAAAATACCACTCAATCAGGCCCTGGGTGAGAATCCCACTCCAATCACCACTATGGGGCAGTCGGCGATCCCCTTGAAAGCAGTGCTAGCGATCACACTGGTGGAAAGCCTCCAGGAGTATACGCCCCCAGAATGCGCGGCGCGGGCGAGGTCATTGTGCAGCCCGCCCTCGCGTCAATGTGGTTGGGCCAAGGACGCGCAGCTGGGAGAACGGGCACACCTTGATCTTAACAGAACCTTTGATATACTTGAAGACCGTGAAAAGGGTGTGGCAGGCATACCTCAAGGTTGAGTAGCCATGGGTCAGTAGCGCCCGGCCGAAGTCGCGCTCGTGCACACCCATATGCTGCATTTCACCTGGATGTATCGTCAGAGGTGGCAGGAGCAGTAATCAGAGCACGTACTGAGGCGAAAGGCGGTAAGGCTCGCAGAACTTTCCATGATCGCCCGCAAGCCAATCTGTCTCCTGACATTTGGGGAACAGTAGTAGCAATTCGGCACCCGGAACAGCGCTTGAAGAGACTACGGTCGCCGATTTTGCTGCACTGAGCAAGGTTTACATGAATGCGTCGAAACAGAGTAAGTAATATGTGTTACCTAAACGTTGTCGCAGATCTTGCGCCGCCTTTGCTCAGTGTCGTTGAAAGTTTGGAACAACGCGCGCCGCTCATCAGCGAGGGCTGCAAATGCCTTCCAATGCGGAAAGAGCGTCGACGAGTGGAACGCTGGACGATCTGCAATTCTTTCACAGAAACAAGGGAGTCTCCTATGATCGATACCGTGGCGTAGGAAGTGAGAGACGACGAAAGGACATTCTTCACCAACATTGTCAGATCGGTGTTAAGCCTGCCTACTGTGCCGCACAACACTACGACGTAAAGCAGACCATCGCCAGGGCATCTGGAATCATGGGAAACCCCAGTTGTAACCCATACCAGGTTATTCTTCGCTTTTCCTCTCGAATCCCAGTCATTTTTCCCCATGTTTTTTTGGCGTGCGATATATAGAGATGTCGTCATCCTATGCGGAACGAAGACTAATCCTCGGAGGCGTCTTCTCGGTCGGGACATTCGTGCCCATTCGCGTTATAGATGTACCGGCGTGGATTCGACGGACGACCCGTACACCGTCACATGCCAGTCCCCTTTTCGGACCGTTGTCGTTGATGCGGCGCAACTCCACGCCCTATACATATATAATGGTGTCTTCGTCTCCCCGCCCACTTCGTCTTCCCCACCCAAGTTACGGCGGCGATCCAAGGCAGTGCCAAGTTCTTGATGGAGATGGCGGCGTGGGAACATCATTTTTGATCTCCGAACACCGCTTCGCGTTCTTTCTTTCTTGACTGTTTCTCCACCAATTCCTCACCGATTCACAAGGTCTAGGGCTCGTTCTCATCACCTGATCTTGGGGAATGTTGTTAGGCTGTTCTATACACCAAAAGAACCCCCTTCATCTCTTGGAGCCCTGCAGAAGACCTCGATCCGTTCTCCAGCAGGCCACTGTGGCCACCACTATAGCAAACCCCCCGTGAACGCCAGGGCCCTAGAAGTTTGTTGGTGTATTTGAGATATACATCAATGTCTCACCCTACTGCGATGGGCTTTTATCAGCTCGATTTGCTGGTCACAGCGGGGTACATGTCAAAACCCATGGATTTCATAAGCGCGTATAGATGGACTTTGTTGGAGGCATTATTGGTGTGTGGGGGCCATATTATTCTGATCATTATACTCCAATACATCGTATGTAGCCATATCTACCCTCTTTTCCCCCAAAAGTTCCGTCTGTGCTTCGTAGAGCGCCCCATTCAATCCACACCCCAATTTCACCCATCATCCTTGGTTTCAAGACAAATGCTTACTGTGCTGAAATACCTTGGATTCACATTTTGTGTGTATGTCATGGTGGGCTCATATCAATTTGTTAATTTGAGATTCATTAGGGTGGCCAGTACGAGTCCAAACCAGCGATTTAAGGCAGTGGCCCGCTGCCCCGTTTTTGCTATTTTGGGAAAGTGCCAGAAAGAAAATTGGCAGGCCCGCAAACCATCGTGTAAAGTCGCGAAAAATATTTCCATTCACTCATAGGATCCATACCTTCCGTCAAGTGCCGATATATTTGTATTCAGACCATTTTATCCGTCCTCACGAGGTCAAAGCCGCTAAGGTGGCCCAGTCCACGCTCGCTGATAATACGCCGGGGATTGAGCTGACCGTGGCTTGGAAAACCATGTGTCAATGACTTTGCGGCGGGACATGCTCTCCCTATCACGTCTTCGCGTAGCTCCCGGATTTTTAGTTTGACGACGATGACTTTTAGCTGCGGCTTTTCAACCACGGACTCTCTTACATACACGGATTTTACTCATCGTATTTATTTGTTTGTACTGGACCCAGATCATCTTCCTTTGTCTTCTACCGCCACGACAATTCACTCGTTTCTGAGCACTTGCGCGCAAATCACTCCATTAGATCATATCTAAGCTAAGTTTTATATATTATTCACATTCTTCATTGATCTACACATACTTTGATTCCTCTTCAGTTGTTACCGCCTTTCTTGCTGCAAGCTTCGATACCCAGCTGGCACAACCTGGACACGACCTCGGTCCCCCTCTGGACCAACCTATTCTTCCACGCAGGGAAAAGCTTCACTTCCTTACCCGTACCCGTAGCTACATATACCCCTATCCTACTTGGTAGAGTACAATCGCGTAGCCCAGCATGGCCAGGTACGACTACCCTGGGAATTCAAATCAAATTAAATCAAATGGGCCCTGGCAGGTCGGTGGCCTGGAGAGTGATCCGCAAGCAATGCGAACAAAGAATACTAATGCAACCGAGTATTTCGACAAACTACTAATGAGATGATGTCTACAACCATATTTTCCGTTCCTGCCCAGGTGTATATCGGCATATCGGCTTCACATTTGTTGGCGTAGAACTAGGGCTCACCCCGCGGGGAATCCTCGCCTGCTCCGGTCTTTATACTGGAATTGTATCCCGTCTGACTGGGAGGGGTGAACACCATTGAGCCCATAGTTATGTCCACGACTGTGTTTTTCGCTATACCCTCAGCATAGCTTCGTGTGTTGAACCTTAGAATGTATAAGTATGCGAGATTGGTAACTCTGACCTCTCACGTGGCAAGCATGCTGTTCATATAAACTGCATATTGAAAATCAGCGATAAAAGTACAGACAGCTGAGGCTCTACGCACGCTTTCCACCAAGTGCAATCCAAATCAGGAAGTAAAATGTGCCCGGCTCCGCGGAGAACTGAAACAGTTGTTTTGAGAAAAATAATCTCTGGCTCGTGGATGCCGCACCAGAATAAGGTTGAGGGCGGCCGAAAACACCGTCAAAACCCCCCGGTTGATCGCAGTGAGTATCAGATAATTTAGAGCCTTGTTTGTCCTAGGAATTCCCTCGAGAATGAACAGACACCAAGTGCATATGGTATCAACTCACGACTGTTTCAGTGTCTTGCTGCTACTGAGACGGCAACACAGTGCCACGGTAATCAGAACATCGCATGCAAGTGCAAATACGGCCTGAACGGTCCGTGTTGCCTGAGACCATCCATAAGTTAGATTGTACCAGGAGTACTAATCATACCTTTGTTTGGCCGAGCTCTTTGAATCCCTGAATTCTGAAGCTAGGGATCGCCTAAGGCTCCAACCTTTTCCGTGTATAAACGTTTATACACTGTTATAACCGTTTCCGTTTCCTTTTTTTGTGCCGCTGGGTTCAAACTGTTTGTAAACCTTTTCTACACGGTTTAAACGGTGGAAGTTTGGAGCCATTATAATCGTGCTTACCAGGCAAAATTCAGGCTGAATTTGCGGTTAGGACTGTCTCTAAGATCGTGAGAGTTTCTCTCAACACCATAGATCCATGTTTTGGCCTCCACAAAAAAAAAAACTCAGCCTCAACCGGCGATGCGATCCAAATATGGCAGTTCCTCCGGTGGTTCCTGCCGCGCAGTGCTTACTTACCTTCTCGAGCAGGGCTGACTTCAACAGCATTAATATTGGTTCCCAAAGTCATTGACCCCCAGTGTCGCTAGACCATTTCAAATATCTAGGGCTGCCATTTTCGAGTTCGGGTTCACCGCCCACTCACGAGTGTCTTGGAAACTCGAGGATCATGGTATGCACCACCTTGAACTGAATCTCATCAATATATCAAACTGAAATACAAAAAATGTCGCAAGCGAAGCAATACCTGGTTACCTAGCAGCGCTGAGGCTGAGCTCCAGGTCAGTATTTCTGAGACCCTGAAAATTACCGTGTATAAACCGTTTAAAACGGTTTTAAAACGTTTTCCAACCGTTTCCGTTTATTGTGCCCAGATCCATACACAAAAAACAAAAGGTTGGAGCCTTAGCCGATTGCCGTTGAGCGGGATGTGAATCGGAACTAATTTTCGACTCACGTTGCAATTACTTGTGCTATTGCCCGTGTCAGTTGCCAGCGCAGTGTCCGGTACAACTATTAGGGGAAGTCAAAGCGGTCTGGAAGGACCGATTCTGACGCTGATTCTGGCTCGATTCTCGTCCGATTCTCAGAACAGAATCGATCAAGAATCGAATCAAACTTTGACCCCCCGATTATGGGCTCGATTCTGGGCTCGATTCTTTAGAGATTCACTACACTTAACAAATTCAACTTGTACTATGGAAATAAAATATTTGTGAGCAGGTTACTTAATCTCGACACTGAGAAGACGTGCATAACTTACATAATCGACCCAACGACTTCTCTTTGACGCGCCTCTTTTCACACTCATGCCCCGCCTCTCATTGCGCCAGCGTCGCGCACGCGACGTGCTCAAGACTTTTTTGGACCACCACACGACATGTATCAAGAAGGTCTTACGCTGGAAAAAGAAATCCAGGCGCGTCTTTGCGCGCGCTGGCTTGTCGCCCGAGGAGAGTGAGCTACTAACAGCTCTGGGATCCGCGGAACCCACGTTTGACATCTTATCCATCGACATGA
>JARJLF010003204.1:0-20863 GCA_029378395.1 Mycena leptocephala | reverse complement strand
CATTATTGGACAAACTATCTTATCGGTCGATGTGTTGTGTTCTGACGTCTCTTTCTCTGGACTCGAAGGGCCCTCCGTCGAAACGACAGAAGGTTGAATTTGGAACAAAATCTCCATTGGACAGCGGATTCGATATAGATGAATGGTGAGATTTACGATTCTGTTTACACAATTTCTTCAATAGGAATAAAAAGGATCGTTTCGCATGAAAAAAACCTCGGAAATGCTGGAGATTGGGGAAATGAGTGGTGGCACGGTTTCGTTAATTTGGCAGACGCCGGCGCAGTGTTCCCGAATTCGATCGCAACGGACCTAGGGCGCACGATCACCCGGCTTAAGAGTCTCCCGGGATACGCAATTCTCGGCGGAGAGCGACAACCAGAGATTCACACCCAACCGTCTCTCGCCGCATTCAAATCCAGTTTTGACAAAATGTCGGACGGGCTCTTGAAGAATCTCGACTGGACCAATATTTTCGTCGCCGGCGGGTTTGTTCTCGGTGCCCTTCTCGCAGTCAAGGCGCCTACACACAAACCTCAGCCTGCCGATCAGTGGAAGTCGTCCGACATTGACATGTACGTGTACGGGCTAACGCCAACCGAGGCGAACGAGAAAATCAAGCACATCTTCGACACTTTCCGGGCCAATTTGCCGAAGGGTATGCCAGCCCTTGTAGTCCGGAATTCAAAAACAATCACGATGTACTCCGAATATCCCTTGCGACGGATCCAGATCGTACTCAAGCTAGTCAAGTCCCCCAAGGGCGTCTTGTTGAACTTTGATCTCGATATTTGCGCCATGGGGTACGACGGTTCGGAATTTTGGATGCTGCCGCGCGCAGCGCGCGCTCTCGAGAGTGAGTTTGTCGAATCTCTCGCAATAATGATGCTACTTATCTACATACACAGTGGATATAACGTTTTCACCATGAACTTGATTCAGGGCCATTACTTGTCACAGCGACGAGCGACCCAGGAGGAAAGGTAGGGCCTGCCGCCTTTCTTAGCTGTACTTCTGCCTGATCCCAGTTTTAACTTTCGAGGGTTTTCAAATACGCTTACAAGGTTAGTAATAGAGGTTTGTGTTAATGCATTTGCCAATCGTTTCTCCCCAGGGTTACGGAATCCGGATTTTGCCTTCATATCTTGACTCTTTGGAGGAATCCAACGAGAAATTAGACGAGATATCTCGTGGCGAGGATCTTTTTGATCTGAATGTGAATGACATCGCAGATGCGTCCCGTAGATGGACGGCAACTGTCATCCGTGGGGTCGAGAACTGGAAATCCTATCCAGCAAACCTCGAGTTCAGCCACCGCGACCTGGAAAACGAGTCCCAAGTGAGCTCGGAACCGCAAAGCAGGAGCTGTTTGAGTGGGTTCAGCTTATTCATGCGGCATGTTGCGTTGTGGGAGATGGAACGCCGTAAAGAAGTCATGTGAGTGTCTCAACAATGAAACCAAGTCAAGCTAAATTTCCGCTCAGCATAAAAGATCGCATATGGGCTTCCAGTACATATGAGGATCAAGGGGTAACCACGACTTTTTTCCTATATCAGTTAATGCTGATTTGCAATTTCTTCCGCAGAACCTCGCATACGACGACACTCCAGAGTACGCAGGCATTTTCCTTTACTGAGTACTCTTCTTGATCGTTGTCCAACCTCAGTTTCACCTGGGACGAAAATTTCAGTATCCCCAAGTTCAAGTCCTCGATAGATCAGTTCAATCTTCGTCAGATCACCAACTGGCTCGAAACCGCCAACGATGGTATCCTCCATGACATCGGCCTCACCGGGGATCCATACGACGGGGAGAGGTCCGTTGAAAGACGCGGCGCGTATTTCCTATGCATCCGATCTCGACAGGGTGCTCGAAAAGGATATCACATTGCCCATACTCCTCCCTCTAAACTTCGCTGCATTTGTGAACGACATTGTGGGAAAAGCGCAGGCAGCCGCTGGACTGACGGTTGAAAGCATCCTCACTCCCGTGAATGAAACATCAACAACAGAGCTTTCCGTGTCGCCCGAGTCCAATAATGCAACCCTTCGTCTCTTTATATGGCGCATAGGGAAGGAATTGATGTGGCAGCAGCTCGACCGCCGGATCGACGAGTAGGCCACCTTTCTTCCTGTGTAGCTCAACCATTCATCGTTAATGCAGAGTATCTGAGGCGCTGTATGCCTTTCATCGCATCCACGACCGCATGAATCGCGGAAACGGGCAGTGGGAAACCCAGCTCCGACTAGTCACCCAGCTCTCGAAACGCGCCATTAGCCCATCGTTGAAGACGAGTTTGACGCATTTGCCAGGTGGATTGGGCGGAAACCGGTTTTCATCAATAAATTCTTCAATGAAAAGGTCAATTTTGAAACTATCGTTTAATGTCGAGTGACAGACACTATGGACGAACCGCGCGGAATTCGGTGCTCGGGAGATTTCCATGTCCGCGACGGTAAAGAACCTCCGAGAAAGGCGGCGCTAATTCAAAGAGCGGCCATCCGATGGGTCCTGAGTTCCTGGAACTCTAAATAGATCCAATCATCGCGATTAGCGCCTAAATCTTCGCCATCTTGGCACCCTTGCATCTATGTACGAGAAATTAATAATCTTTCTGTCCAGAACTGAATGGCTGTCCACTTGAAGCGCCCAAGATAAGCGCCCCATCGGGAATGTGGCGCGAACTCAACATGCCACAAAAAGAAGTTGAGCAACGCCCCCACTGACACCCCGATGCCGGTGGGGATGGTAGTGGCGTCACAGGGCGTCATTTTCACTTTACCGGGGTCCTCATTGCAAAGAACGCTGGATATGTGCGTTGTTTTGAGTTCTGCGAGACAAATGTGCTGCATCGGATTCCATCACAGATTATTCATTGAATATCTCAGTTGTACTAGAAAATAAGTTAGTGCAAGAGATACTATACATACAGCAGCACCCATTGATGTTTACACCATGTCGTCAACCACAATATCTGGGGGCTTCAATCTACTACCAAATCGGGGGCGTCACATATGTTCGACCGTGAAGGGCGCCAAAGGGCGTCAATGGGGGGCGCTGACATCCCTTTTGAAGCTCACCGTGCCCTGTCAAGATGCTGGCATCTTGCTTTCCCTCTCATCCACTCCAGGCCTTCACCCTCGGTGCGCAGATTTTGTTTCTTGCAGAGACCCAACTGAAATATCGTAAAATGCAAGCGCAATGAGTACTCCAACAGGAATCCTTTCCATCACAACATCCGGGATTCAGGACGTATCGGGCTTTTTGCCGCTCTTGGGCACAGAGCAGTGCGAGATCCACGTCAGTTGTGCGCTGGAGCGCGGTTTCTTCTACGCTGCCGGCTCTCCGATGTCCATCTTCGGCAGTTTGGGAATCGTCAAGGCTGGGTTCACTGCATTGTGGATCTCGCTTGATAGATCACCGTTCCACGGTCCGCGGCAGCTGCGAAATGCAGGGTTCAACCCGAAAGGTGTGACAGATATGTTGTCCTACGCGTTGGACGTGGACAACAGCATCTATACTGCAGAGCACAAAATGCGCACGATTCTGCGCCGGCATGATATGCTGGGGGTCTACGTGGACCTCCTCAACTGGCCTTGGCTCAAGTGGAACCTCCTGCTGCTGTGTTTAACCATCGGATTTGGTTCGCTCGGGTTTCTGCCATACGTCTATCTCATCCACCATGATCTCAGCGACCGTCCGTTCCTTCAGAGTTGGTTGTACCCCGGGCTGCGTGTCTTTGGGTCGGTAACGATAACGGTGATGATACAGTTCATCGTTCAGCTGCGCATCCTGGTCATTGTGCACAGCCGACTTCGATTCCACGCTGTGAACGCCTGGTTCAAAGAGGAAGGAAAAGTGCCCCCTGTTCACTGGAATGCTGAAATGCGCTCGGAGGAATGTATTGTGAAGCTAGTAGACGATTTCAAATGTGTTTTATGTTTATCCTCTCAGGATACACAACAGCTGACCGCTTCCAACAGGTACATTGGATCTGACAAGGGACAAGGAAGAAAATGCGACTGGTTGCCCGAGATATATCGAGGGTCTCCAAGGCACCGGCCTCGCATCCAAATCATTTAGCTCTTTTTCCAGATTACAGACGAAGGACGACCAGAAACCAGAAAACTTGAAGGAGCAACCTGTGTGGATTCTCATCCACCTGTGCCGTGTCTTGATGTTTCTTGGGATCGTTTCGGCCATTGCAGGTTATGTTGGATGCTTCGGCCTTGTGCAGGCCAGCAACTCCGCCACCGATAATGGTCCCGCCATCTGGCTCGCGGGGAACTTGTCTTGTGCGTCGTCCGGCTTATCGTCTGGGCGTCGAACCCTGGTTTCGATGACCCTCCGCCACCCATAGCGATCCACAAATCTCGTCCGAATACCGGTGCAGAGAGCCGTGCCCCTACTCCATCGACGGATCGCTCCGCAGTGACTTATGAGATTGGCTGGATGCTGGATGACGTGATTGTGGAGGATTTGCGGGCTGTGATCGTGGGTATCGATAAATATGAACGGGGGAAATCGATGTCACTGATGAAAGGTGCGGTGAGGGATGCATCTTCCGTGTCCAGGTACCTTCAGGACGATCTTGGCGTTCCCGAAAGCCAAATCAAGTACATGACAAATGACGAAGCAACAACCCTGAACATCAACAAAGCCCTAAAACGACTCGCCACTGATACCAGCATTCAACCGGGAGCACCGATAATCATTTATTTTGCGTGCTATTTGGCCCGTGATACCACCTCATCACTACCTGTGCTTACGACTTACGATTACCAACCGAGCACGAAGAAAGGAGGTATTCCGTACTCCGACTTCCTCCACATGATCCAAACGATATCGGCAAGCAAGGGAAATTATATTGTGAGTCAGCCAGTTGCCTGTCCAAATACTGGGTGTTAAACCTCAGAAGACTGTCATACTCGACACTTGCTTTTCCGGCCATGCACAAAGGAATGAGAAAATTATGACCCAGGTCCATCCAGTCCCCCGTCCGGCATCCGACCAAAAAACACCGACTCATGAGGACAGTCAGTTGTTCGTCGAGGGGAACGCAGATATTACTCGGCAGACAATATCAGGCAGGTTTTGTAGCATTCAGTGTCTACACGGACTGAATTCGTCATGTTAGACTTCCGCGTCGGCCATCCCACCCATGTGCTCTTAGGGGCCTGCTCGACGGATGAATTCGCAAGGGAGGGGAAAAACGGAGGAATATTCACCGCGGCTTTACTCCAGGAACTCCGTGGGCCAGAACATCGTACTTCAGAGAAAGACGGTGACCAGTACAGCATGGGCAACATTCCCAAACGTATCACCTGGATGGACTACATGGGCCTCCGTGGCAGCGCGAGCCAGGATGTCCTGAGACGCAACAAGAGGACATCCAGAAAATGACGTACTGTGGACTGATTCGGAATATCCACCGCAACATGGGGCCCGACTATCGGTATGTCCAAACTGCTGCAAGGATTGTGCGCAATCTGATACGATGGATTGACCTCCAGGAAAACATCAGTGTGCTCCGGGAACTTTCAGAATAGGTTACTCTTTAGCGGGCTCCTGGCAAGCCGAAGGCAGAGTACAAAAGCCAGCAGCGTAATTTCAATTTCGAACGAAAAACCTAGTTTCCACTAGGGGGCCTTGACGAGGGAAGTCGCACTTCACTATCGAATGCGTGAAAATTCTGACAGATGAGCGAGCAAGCCGTGGGGGAATAGGTGACTTATGGGTACCTGTCTCTTTGTAATCTCTTTGTAAACCTCTAGTCGCATGTCGAACGATGGTTAACATATATAAATATTGTCAAAGCATATGGACCCAGAGTAGATATCTTGGAACAGTACTACTGCTCTAAGCTTCTTTCATCTTGACCCAGAGACCGCCCTAAATCACAACACGTTACATGTCCTTCATGATCCACAAAACATTTCTGACTCACCCAGGCATACAGCGTCAGATGGGACTTCGGCCTGAACTGCTCGATCCCCTTTCTTCCCGGCTTCCCACTCCAGTCCGCAGGAACGCGCCCATGGGGTGGAGCAGCTTCAGGATGGAGAGAAACAGAGGAGAAGTTCTGCAGCAGCCTGATCATGAAGAACGACATCTCGTTGTATGCGAACTGCGACCGCTCAGATATTGTCAGCGGTACGTTTTACGTGGCGTACCTGTTGGCCTAGACAAATACGAGGACCAGCATTGAAACTGCAGAAACTACTGAGTAAGGGTGGAACTGAGTAGGAGATGAGGCATATTTACGGCAAAAATTGGAATGGGTTCGCCACAAGATATTTCTGGACTCGTTCGTCGAGGAACCTATCCGGGTCAAACTCATCCGCTAGAACATGCTCAATCAGCTTTACCAATCAAATTCCAATGAAAAGAGATGCCATCGGGCCCCATAAATCAGTCCGCCGCTGCATCATCATCACCGAGGGAACTCTGAAAGGACGCGTATGGTCAGAGCATGGCAACGGAACATGTAGGAACGTCGAACTTCACGCCGGCGGGAATGTAAATGGGTTTCTCTCCGGGCGTAGGGGAGGGCCAAGTAGTCGCCTTGATAGTTTCCCTGACACGAATCAGTAAGATACAAAGCATTAACAGAATCGATTTAATACCGAACATTGAAGGGACTGTCAGGGAATCAGCAAGAATGCAATCCTTATACAGATGTCGCTCACACAGGCGGATAGAGCCTCATCGTCTCTGACAACAGGATTAGGGAGATTCAAAACATATTCAAGGGATTACCGTTGATAACTGCCCTCAGATATTTCATCTGTTTGATGTCTTCGTATGGGTACATTTGTCGGCCCCACGCGACGAGTATTTCTTCCCGTAGACGGGCAGTGACATGTGGATACATGGCGAGGCTGGATGTACTGTCATGATCAGGCGGAAGATAAATGACCGAGAGAAACCGACAAATAAATCAATGTCGTCAAGGCGCCCATCGTAGTGTCCCTTCCAGCTGAATGATCATTAGCCCCTATGATTGGCAGGTTCAGAAGGAACGAACCGATCAGAATGTTCAGGCTGCGTGCTAGAGTTTAATTAAGCAACTGGAAAATGAGAATGTGTCTGACATTTCGTCTCTCAACACCTTGGGATCTGGTGGCGATGAGTGTACGTCTAAATAAAATTGCCCAGGAGGTGGTACAGACCAGCAGTCTTCTTGACGAGCTCGTCCAGCAAAGTGCTATCCTCGGGCTCTTCGAATATCTGAGTTTCAGCGCGTTTCTTCTTTTCGAGAGCTTCGTGAATGATAGGATCCAGATATTTGGACACAACTCGCATGGACTTCGCTGTTTGTATGGCTCAGTGTCGCTGTTGTCGACAAATAGTTCGTACCCGTTTTGTCGACGAATAATTCGTATAGGCCAGATCCACCCAGCGCGTTCGCGGTAAGCAATTTGCAACATGGCATCATTGAATGCTACGGAATTGTTGGCTTCCTGAGCGCGGACGGAGTTGTGGGCAGCTGGAATGTAGGTGGCGTTGGCGGGTACGGAAGGGTGGATGAAAGGCTGTCAACGCAAGAACCAAAAAGGAACTCGGTTGCGGAGTCCATGTTAAAGCGGCTGATGAGGTCCTAAAGCAATACTCGATGAGCATGTCAGGCAATGCGCAACATTACGCACTTGGAAATCCACTGCATTCCCTTCTCGCATACGGTTTTTGATGTGGTTGATCGTCTTTTCCGCATTGCGCAGAATATTTCAAAGTGTTGAATGCGATCGCGAGTGAAGTATGGCCTGCCGAGTCAGCTTAGCCACAAAGTTGGACTAATACAGACTGTACCGAGTCATGGAGCGATGGAACGACCACATTTCGCCTAAGATAGCAACCTGTGAGATGACTGAGACTCAATGAAAGCCAACCACTCACCGTCAGAGTTGAAAACGCCACTCTGGTACTTTGAGCATACATATTACACAACGGATTTATTACTCACTCCGAGGACAGATTGCATGGCACCGCGAAATTTATCCCCTGCAGCACATCAGTCGGCCATTCGATCTGATCGAGTATGAGATTCGAGAAACCTTTAATGTAGTTGGCGAAGTCCGTAGCCAAGATTATCTGGACGTGCTCCGGGGCTGTAGTAAATATAACGTTCTCCACCATGGCCAGATATCGAATACGGGACCCAGCTCATCAGCCAGCTCGTACAATCCATCGCCTGCAGAACTGGTATGAAAAAGGTAGCTTGAGAATGTGGAGATCATCACCTAGGTACCCGATCTCATACGCTTGCAGCAACTTCGAGATGAAGTCGAGGTTTCCAGGCCACTTGCCTCTGACTCTTGGTGCAAGGCGTGCCCCCATGCGCTTGGCATCTCGTGCGTGGTATCTTTCAGTGGCGACGCTGCGTGCCACTAAATATGCGATCGGAGCGCTGACTGACGCGACAAGGACCGTCCAGATGGACACGCCGATCCCGAACTTGGCCGCAGCGCGGTGAGTGAGGAGGACCAAAATGCCGGGAACCACCAGGTTGCGGGCTAGAAAATGGACCCCAGGTGTGAGCTCCATGTTTCCAAGGCCAATACGAGAGCTTGGGAGATGTAGAAACGTATGTCAACAACTCGGATGCAGTTTGACCGATCTGTCTGTCAGACTCTGATTGTCCCTTTCCTTCTTCGGCCCGCGGCAGCAGAACGAGATTCCAAAGTGGGACAAAGTCGCAGGGCAGATTTCACAGGCTCTTGTTGCAATCGTAACTTGGCGCTATACCTGGCGACACTGAGAGGGGTATCCCTCGATCAGACGAAAGGAAGATAAGAGAACTGGAGAAGGAGGGACCGAGGAGGACTCGGAGTCGGAGGTGGCAGCCGTCATCAGCAAATCTCGGGCCTAGGCGCCGCTGATGCGCGTGTCATCTTGTCTTGCCACCAACATCATGATCCTGGATTCAATAGGTCAGTCCCGAGTCTGTCCCTTTGTCTGGTTCTCATCGACGGAATTTTTCCATGGCTGTGGGATGGAGGCCGCAATTTCTTTCTCGAATGCCCGATGGTGCAGTTCTGGATTGCTGGTTTGTGTCGGCTTCCTCCTTTCTTGGCCACAAGAGCTTGGAAATTTGGCGTTCACTCGCATACGCCATGAGCCCGATTAATCCCCGGTCCGTTCCCAACATCAGTGACTATTCATGTCCCTTAATTAAATGACGACAATCCTGTTTCTGACCAAGGAATGTAGACCAGCGCTCCGACGAGTCCGACCCATATATGCCTCATCATGATCATGATCAGCTGTCCGATCTGTCGTCGCACTGAGTTGCAACGGAAATAGGTGCGAGCGACTGCAGCGGCGTTCTTTATTGTCAGGATTACCCGGTTTTCCTCTTCTCTCATGAGCGATGAAATTTCACATGAAGTGGTGCTTTCGTGGTCGCGGCTACAGACTGTGAAGGTAGGTAAAGGTTACTGTACCCATTATAATATCTCACCAATTCTGTGCAGTACGTAAACGGTGCGCAAGTGGGAAAATTCAAGGTATATCTGGCTAATGGACCCACAAAGTCGCGAGCATGGCGATCCTGGTGCGAGCCGACGCTACTTGATTTTTTACCCTCTAATGGTTACTTAGGTCTTCGACTACTGCCTGACCTTTCACGTTGAGGTGACGGGGATCGCAGAGTCGCTTTCCAGATATCTTACCGAGTACTCAGGCATCCCTCATCTGGCCATCAAGGATGTCTTTCTCCAAGACACTCTTCATGCTCGCCCGATACACGCCTTTTTTTGACGTGCCCGTGGGATTGTATTGTGAGCTTCTTGAAATCTAGTCCGCGACTAGTAGAGCTGCCGATGACGTGGATTCAGACATTTTGACCCCAAACGTGCCCTTAGATGTAAGTCTTTCTTGCTTGCTTTGGTTCTTTCATTGAGGCATCTGAATCATAGCGTTGCTTTAATCTCAATGTTGCGTCGACTGGTGAGTGAATGCACCCTATTGCTCTGCGCCGTTCTGAGAACTCCGCAGCTATGAGCGTCTTTGGGATTGCGATAGGAGAAGCCATCCTCATCCTTCGGACATACGCACTAAGCGGACGTGAGCGCCGGGTGCTGATCGTATTTAGCACCATCTATCTGGTGAATTTCTTCCTTTTGCGTCGCCCCTTGTTTCCTCATATTACCACCAGATCGAGGCATTAGCAACGGTCATATTAATATCGCTCTTTTTACGGAGCATGACATGTATGCCGTTAATCGCACATAAGTCACGCATTGCTTACCCTGTACAGTTGGTCCCCCCATCCTGGCTGCCATCCCAGGCTGCAACGAGACCGGTGGGAACTTCATCCTGGTCGGGATTTGCTTCATCATCGTCCTGCTGAACGAGACAGGTCCGTCTGTCTTCTGAACCGAAACTCCCCTAGATATAACGCGCCGCAGTCCTCATGGGTTACACGCTGTGGCTGGGCTACAAGAAGTACCGCCACTTTCGCAGTCCCTTTATCATGACTTTGTACAGGGACGGAATCACATACTTCATATTTTTGTTCCGTGAGTGCAGTGCGTCGCATTCTCGTGCTCTGACCTGAAGGTACATAGTGGGCTCTGCGGCCAATTTCACGATTCTGCTTGCCGGAGAGGTACGTTCATATTGTGCCCTCCTGTAGTCCTTTTTTCGCTAAGTAAAACGCATTGTAGGGCGAGCTACAGGAGCTGTTGAATACGTGCGTGAATTTGAATCTCACTTTTCTCAGATTTGAACTGCGATGTAGATTTCTCCGGGTTATGCACAGCGTACTTTCGTCAAGAGTGCTACTCAATGTCCGGGATGTTGAGCGCAAACGGGAGGAGGGTCCATTCAGATACAAGCGGCCACAGGATCGGGCATGGTCTTCGCGGATGGGTGGGAGGATTAGTTTATGAACCGTGAAATTAAAAATTGTATCAGTAGCAGTAGAATAATGGAAATATAGCAGAATATAGCCCTGGAACCCATGCCCACTCAGGTGGACGCAGCGCAGAGCGGCGGCTTTCGAGCGGCCGTCGGAATCCGGATCGGGACCTGGTCGGTGCTTCGATTCATTCCACGTCTGTCTATTACATTTCTGCCCCTGCTCTTGGCTCTATCTCTCTTCTCATTTTCCTTCAGTTATATGTCCAGTGCGAGAAATGGCGGCTTTCCAAAGCAAACTCACGACCATCCCAGCTGATATCCATCACCATTTGCTGAGCATCCTTCCCAACTTCTACGACCTCGGCGCCGTTATCCTTACCCATCGCTGCTTCCACGACATCTACAAAGCGCGGAGAAATACACTACTCGACGATGTTGCCCGAAACCTGCTTGGATGTCTGTTCGACGAGGCCGTCCTCCTCGCTCGTGCACAGGAGGCCGCGTACGGGCTGGGTGATCCATCCGTAAAAGGCTTTTCAACGAATACCGTGCTTCTGATCGTCAATAACGACTACATCCTGAATTCACTGGAGATTGTGGCATTCGGACTGTTGAAAGCGGATCATAAGAAATTCGAGTGAGTGTTCCTCGAAGCTCTACCATATTCCAGACTCGCCGACGACGTCGGAAAAGCATTTACGATGCGGAAAGCTTGGAGCGATTCGCAAATGAGCCGTTCACAGCCGAGTGAGTCTTAGCAGAGAGGCGCGGGATCTCTGACTGATTCTGGCACACAGAGCTTCTTCAACCGAGTCCATCCGATTCAGGGCTGCTGGGTACAGATTTTGGAGGTTTTGTCTGCAACCGGAAAAGAAGAGAACGTAAGTCACAGGATTAGGGATGCCGCCACCGCCGTTCTCAAGCCAGATTTTGATGATTAGTGCTTTCCTCGAGAAACTTGCTCCAAATGAACTCCTCGAATTGAACCATTTTGTGACCGGAATTTCAAACTTGATATATGCGATGCGGGCCAACCGCAAGAATCAGACCATGATTGTAGGTTTTTCAGTCGATGAGGGTCATTATATATCGTCCTCATTCCGCGATACAGGGGACTTTATCTCCAGTGTGCTGTCTACGGGTCCGGAAAACATCTTGAAACTTTGGGACGCTCTCCAGAACGACGATCCCGAGTTTTTCTTGGAGCTCGATGGCGCGGGATGTAATGGGGAGGAGGGCTTCTTCACCTATCAATTCATGGAAGTCATGGAAAGCAAGAAACTCGCCGACGTTCGCGGTCTTCATTCCCTCGAAGCGATTTTCGACGGAAACAACGAAAAGATGCATGTAGTGTTGAATGAAATTGCAGGGAAGGAGGTTGAAGATGTCGGTTGTCGTGCTTCTGTGTAATGTATCTTGCTGCACGCAACTCGAGAGTTTGTTGAGAATGCGCATGTATTGAACATCGTAGAAAATGCGAAAGTGGCATTGGACGAGTTTGACGAGCGTAGCATTGAATGCATTGATATTCGAAATTCGAATGTAACTCAATGGCAGCCTCATTATTTTTTCGTCAGCTGAAATTTACCCCTGCGGGTGCCACGAAATTGCGTCAGCATTAGCGCACTTCCCTTCCCGTTCCATTGAATTTTAATGGTGCCACGTGAAATTGAAAAACGCAGTGGCGGACTCGGACTAGCGGGCCGATTACGAGACCGGGATCTTCCGAACTCTCTTTCCCTCTCCCCCATTCGGTATTTGTCCACAATGGTGAGCTATTATGTCGAAAGAGCCAAAAACTAGCCCACATCTCCGCTCAATACTGTCCTCAGGCCTAACATCTAGTAGCTTGATGGGACCGGAGACTTCAATACAGGCCGACGGCCGCGTCGGAGGATTTGCATGGAAGAGGCGTATGGAAGAGCTTCAGTTCTTGTGCGAAAGACCATCAAGTATCAATTCAAATAGGGATACGCCCGCCCAAGGTTCCTTTAATCGAATATTCCATTCTTTCCTGTTAGATTTGGGCTGGCATGCAATATCCTATACTCCCCTTCGTGGTCGCGGTCCTTCACAACTGGATCCTCACATTCTACGACACCCCGAGCCTCAAGGTATGTCCGTTAGTATGTTATCCAACTGAGGCTCATGCTCTTTTAGTTATCACGAGGTGAGGCGAGGGCTTTAGCACCGCTGACTTCAACCACGAAATCTGAGTCGACATGTTTCACCGGCATCAGATCACAGAATGAATCGACCGCCGCGGAACGGTTAGTACGTACGTGTGTTCACGACGCGTACTCCACCAACTCCTCCATCTTCTCGTTTATCGACCGGAACCCAACCGAACTCGAACCCCAATTCTGTATCACAATACTAGTCTGACTGGTGTGAAGGCCTGGTAGTGTCTTTTGCGTCATCGGCCCAGCGTTATAAACTACGTAGGTGAGATCAGGAATCTGTCCAGAAGAGCGGAATTCTCCCGCTGATATCGATCAAACACAGGGGCGTCTGTTTTCCACCTCACCGTGGCCCACCAATCGTCTACGTTATTAGTGCAGCGATGAAGAACGGGATTTCATCTCTCGCTGGCGCTGATTTTTGTATGGGTGCCTGTCTCTTCACTCCACCCCGGCTCACCCATTGTCCAGGTTAGTATGCAGTGATGAAGAGCGGCATTTCATCTCCCCGGCGCTGATCTTCCTTCCTTTCCGGAATGCACAGCATCTTATGTATGGGTGTCTGTCTTCGGTCCTCACCCACCCGTCGTTATCCACGCTTTTCTGCTGCCTAATGTCGAACAACGGCGACGAAATGGCCGGGGTGCTTCAGCTGATCGAAGATTCAAGGCTCACTGGGTATCTTGCAGGTCTGCGGTATTCATCCTTAGCGGTGCTCGATTAATCCAGTATGTGCAGTGGCTTCGCTCTGCGTGCTAATGTGCGGCTACTGGATCCGTCCAACTTACGTTGGAGATTGACCATACTGCAGATATGATCATGCCCTTTGTTTCGCTGCAGAGGTGTGTCGCTTGTATGACCTTACAACTAGCACGCGTTGCTGACGCGCGACAGGTGGACCTCATCTGGCGAAGTCACTCGGGCCTTGCGAAAACTATATATGTGCTCGCTCTGGCTAGTACCCTGAACCGATTACTGACCCTTTCCTCAGTTGTGGAACCGATATTTCAGCCTAATTTCTATAAGGTGCGAATTCGAGCTTTCATATTTATTCAGAAGAAACGATGTAGCAAGTTAGTCTTGTCACGAGTGGTGAGCATCCATCACATCTTGTGGGCATCGGTTGATCCAAATCCAAAGCCATGGTCCGAGAAATTACCGCCGACAATGTCAGTATAAATTTATTTCCCCCCTTCGTAGCTGAAGGTCCATTTCAGCTGTATGGCTGAAATATACTGTACATATTGGATTTGGCTGACCGATGGGAAGCTGTACAAGCTGGATGAAGGTGCGTGTCATCGAAAATCTGGCCCCTTCGCCGAGGATTCACACTTGTTGAACACGGCCGTAGTTTCAGTGTGTAACCTCGGCCATCGTTATCGGAACTGTCGACTTTGTGCTCATGTTCGCGTCTTTTCTTTGTCTCTCACTCACTCTCTATCCACCCTGACCGAACTTCAACCTAACCAGGCTCAGGTATGTCGTGTTTCTGCAAAATCCGGTAGAGTGTCATTGCCGGATCGCACAGGGTATGGATATTATATGGGCGGCCCGCGCCCTGGTCTTGCTCTTTACCTGCATGGGAATAGGTGAGTGTCGGTCTTTGGGTGAGTTCTCCCCATGAAAACCAATCTGCAGCGGAACTCGTAACAATGTACACCTCCTGTTAATTCCCTTACGCTCAGTGTAATGACCCACACGCAAAGGATCACATCGGGTTTCTTGGCTTTCGCAGAGATGTCAGGTTCGTTATCCGTTTCGATTAGCATTCCCTCCTGATGGGCTTGCGTCAGACTACGTGCATCTGGGGTAAAATGATATTTCCCCGCTTGTCAGGACATTTCTTACCGTGGTCAGATCGTACCTAAAGGGATGTTACGCGTATAGTATGTGGGGTTTCGGTTCCGTCCCAAGAGCTTACTTATTCAAAGAGCGCTACAGATGCACCTCGACTCTTCGCGATTTCCGCGGCCGCTCCGGTCCTTGTGGTACGCACATTATGTTTATCCTAGAATTCGTGCCAAAAGAAAATATCGCAGACCTTCATCATGTTCGTCATGACAGTGTACAAATGCTGCGTCACTTTGCTGGGGCAGATTCATCATGCCATGCCAGTTTGGAGGTTGTTTCTGCGGGACGGGTGGTGTGGTTCATCGTAGTCTTCGGTAAGTCTATTTTCGTCATCAGACAGCATATCTCCGACGTGAGTAGTTGCCGCAGGCACGGAGCTCTTGATATGGGGGATGCGGAGGACACGCTGAAACAATTGTTTGTGGTGTGAGTCTGGCCTTTAGCAAATAGTATTATTCCGGCTCACGAATTACAGCCCTACCCTTGTGTAAGTTTTGGACCTCGCCATCCTGTGCCTCGACCTGATTCCTGACCTTTCCAGTGTGTATTCGACGGTTGCTTCACGGGCCCTCCTTAACATCAAGGGAATCATGGCGACCAGTGGCGCAGAGCCGGAGAGTATTGCAGAGGAGCCTATTGTATTTGTATCAGCTTGAGTCGGTTGGATATGTACTATGTATCGCTAGAAGGAGGGCAAACATCCGTCCTCATCTTCTGGCCACGCCCAAAAGTAGTACTTGCTTCATGTCGGGGCAATGACGAGGGAAACTACAAAAACGAGAAAAGAGTAGATTGCTCTACTGATGATGGGAGGCAACGACAGCGGTTTGACTGGGAATTCCGACACACCACACGTCGATCGGGCAAAAACTAGAAATGATCAGCATATTGTGTTTTCGTCTCGTCCAGCTTGGCGGATTTCGGGATCATCACCCACCAAAATAAAATAAAAATAAAAATGAAAAAAACAACGACGAGACACACTAGGCAATCACTACATTTTGATGCCCCTCGGCCAACTGACCGAGGTCGGCTGAGGTCGGCCGAGGTTGGCCGAGGGGCTTGACCACTTGGTCGAGGTTGGCCGAGGGTTCGACCAACCCGGTCGAGGCCCCTCGGCCAACCTCCGCCAACCTCAGCCGACCTCGGTCAAGTTGGCCGAGGAGCCATCAAAATGTAGTGAATCTGACTACATCGGAAGCGATGATGAAACGTGCTATCCAAACAATCTCATCATGATCACGCTCTGGCCGTGGATGACAGACTTAACCTCGATTTGACGGCTGATTCGACTCCCACTGGAATGTGCCCACAGATAGGCAGAGGTAGAGTAAGTATGTGAGTTATAGAGAAATATGGAACCCATTTGTTTTGCATTGAGTGGATTGTATACATGTGTAGCGTAGTCACCTAATCCTGGCCGAGTCCGTTAACGCAAAATACAACGGTGCAATGGCTGGTGGTCCAAGGGATCCAGACATTCTCCAGGAGGCACGAGTATCGGATGCGGGACAGGACTCGCTAGAGGAGAGGGAGAGTTGCGGTACCACAAAGAGCGGCAATGGTCATCGCCGTGTCCGTGCCGGCGCCCACTGCCCACACTGGGTTCATAGGGGTAGCATGCCATCCCATCTACTTGTTCAATTTGGGTTTGGGATGGAATAATGAAAGGAGTTCAAGTTTGGTCAGTCGCGGGGCTAGCTCGGAGCATCTGTTCTGTCGGTTCCCTGCGAGGCAAATCCTCGAAGGGTAAAGCACTCGAAGAATGACAAGTGCGCATGCCCTCGAACGGGGGAAAAAGTGGCATTGCAGCAGCTGTGTATTTCAATTATGTCAGGATGATATGTGGAGCATGGCCACCGCTCAGAGGTATCGAGAAGTCATCTCAGGATGCCGTGGTGAATTAATATCATATCTGTGGATCTCGAGCAGATTTTGAGTACAGTTACTACAGTACCAGAAGACAGCGTTTAGAGCGTTCTGCAGTAAATAAAGCTGAAGGAGACGGAGACGGAAATGTGCATGTGGTCGTCTCCCGATAACTTAAAAAGGAAATAGAGAAGATTGACCAGAATCGGGGCGTGGATACATGTAGAGCGATTGCACGCCAATGAAATGAGGCGAGACCGCCGAGATGGGGTGGGGTCCGTACCCCGGCCCACTATGTGCAAGGCGCAGGATGACTGGGAATCAGGTGGGTCAAGGCAAAGGAAGCGGCTTCGAGGAATATAGTATCGATGACAGGAGCTCGGGGGCAAGCGACGGATCCGGGATAGGTGCCAGGGGCAGCTGAGACGAGAGAGAGCCACAATCATGATGCCGGTAAGTAATTGCAACTCTTGTGCCATGCCCTGTTGCTTCCCGGAGAGCGCTCTTTGCTTGAGCTATGGATTGCTGGAGCGCAACCTGTTCCAATGGGGAATATTGTTCTGACGTCGACGTAACGCTGCGACGTCGCGTTCCTCAAAAGCCACTGGGAACGGTCACTCGTGAGGACTGCGCCCGCATCTCTGCACACCGCGCGCGCGTTACGTTCACCGCAATATAATCATTGAAGCGCATTGGAACTGGCTCAAAGGTCGGTTTGTAGTGTCCCCTGCTACCTCGTCTCTTAAATTTTGAATCGACCTGAAGATTGTAGTATCCGTTCAACTTCTGTCCATTGAGGTGAGTTTGAACTCCTTGGGCGTTGCGCACCAATTCTTTCACATTTTATTTCTTCCGTGGCTGCCCTCCAGAACTCAATCATTCATTCATTCGACATCAAACAACGTCTTACAGTATGTCTTGGCTTTACGGACAATCCAAGGATAAGCCCACTTGAATCCAGTCGCAAAACACAACGCCTTGCGTGGATCGCGAAAGACTAATCAAGGTGCGTCCCAATTTCAGTTCTGTTGCTTTTCGTCTTCAGTGCATTCGATCCGAATGTGGCTGAGTCTTGTCTTTGGTTCATTCCGATTCAATTTATCCACTCAACTTGAATTCAGGGTAACGCGCTTGTATGCTGAGGCACACTGCGACTGTTGGAAGTAACTTCGACTCAATTCAGCTTCGATTTAATTGACTTTAATGGTTCGTCTAGGCTTGTTGAACTAGACGCACCAATTTCAAGTACTTATTACAATTTCATTCTCCCATTTCAGATCTTGACGGCTTTCCAAACGCCGGACGGCCGTTATCATGCTAGTATACTTCGAGTTTGGTTTCCATTTCAATCCTTCCTTTTCTTGCTCAGGTCTCGCAGGGGTTTCTAGGCTCAAGAACGCCGAGACTATTTGATATTGTAAACCGTGGTACGTTCTATCTGTCGTTTCTTTAATTTACTTACCCTCGAGTCTTACACCGAACACCTCAAGTTCAATCCAGTCTTGACTTGCCCTCACAGCGTACGTGCGTCAGATTATCCATTATTTGATCACTTGTTCATTTTTCTTATTCAGGACTCGGACCGTGTTTCTATACTCTCGAACACTAAAACTATGCCGACGTACCTTCGGGTACGTTCGATTCTTTCATCTGAAATCTTAGCTGACCGAAGGGACCAGTCTATTAGAACTGAAGCTGGTACTATCCTTGAGTTGTTGTTGAACTGTAGGTGCATTACCTTGTCTGTCGTGCATTTAACCGCCTCTCACCATACACTCGTTTCCGAGTAACGAGACTATACTGGTCCACGTACAACGTGAACTTGAGGTATGTCGACCAATTTACTATTGTTCATTCAACTTTGGAAGGTGGCTATGGAAGTGGTGGCTGCCAGCTGGACGGGAGCAACTTCTCAAATCTCAACTTGGTGACTTAGATCTCAGGAAATGCAAGAGGAGAGCAAACCCAGAGAGGTTCTTTCATAGATGGAGAAGTAGAATTACAAAGTAAGCCCAAATTCAAAACCCGCTGCCGTCATGACAGGTCTGAATGCCATCCATCAGGCTGCTGTTGGCTTCGCACCAAGAGACAATGCAGACGTATTCGGTTTCAGAGTGAACCACAAATGAGTGATCGCTCATTCGCAGGTTGGGCAGGCGCAGAAGCCAACGCAGTCGACAAACTGTGCATCACACTCAGCCTCGCCAAAATCCGCTGGTGAAGAAGATGGATTGAGTCACTGGTGGGCTGAGGTAAACCAAAAGGCCATTCTCACCGAAGCCATGTAGGGTTCTGCCACTTTGTATGGCAAAGTGCCTGACAGCCGATGCTGGATGCTTGGGTATCTGCACACCATATTCTATTAGGCTGGCTCCAACCCGCATAAAGGTAGCTTACGGGCAGCCAAAGAGAAGAATAACGCGAGAACAGGGAGCTTAAAGAGCATTTCGAGGGAAATCTGAGCTGTCGACACGAGCAGGAGAGGTTTCTGGTTGCAGAAGTTTCCCTTCGTTTTTATAGTCCTCCTCGGACTCCTCAGGCACACAGCAGTCTGATTAGAGAAGTCTGATTGTACTGTACGCTGGGCTATAATTTTATTCTGATTCTTATCCTGCAAATATCCAGGGAGCTAAACTGCATTTAAGACATTTCTGGGTTCCTGTCGGCACCGCTGCGGCCGCAGATTGAGATATTTTCGCGCTTGTATAGGATGTACTAGCCGCGAGGTGGGGATCCGAAAAGGTAGCCAACTGGAAGCTGATGGTAACTCGCCTCGGCAGCAGATGTAGTATGTGCCAGACAGCCAAAAGGTGTACAGGATAACCGGGAGATGGTCTTGGGGACGTCTTGTGCAGAATTTCGCTGACCATGAGTCTTCCCAGGCGGTGTTCCGCCTGGTCCGTGAATCGACCCATGCGTGCATACCCGCAAAATATCATTCACTGCGTTCCGCTGTCAGCTAGCCGTTATTCACTGTCTAGCCGAATACACTGACCTAGCAACAGGCTAATAACGGCTAGGTTGACAGCGGTTGACCAAGCTGCAGTTTCGAAACTAGTACTTCGGGCGCTCTCAGCCGTGAAATGAATGGTAGAAACTGCGGCGCGTACTGAAGAGCACAAAATACCTCACTGATGACCGACCGAAGCCGAGAAATCGATTACACCCATATTAGTTTCATGTCTGTCTAAATTCAGCCATGAAATGAATGGTAGAAACGGCGGCGCGTACTGAAGAGCACAAAATACCTCACTGATGACCGACCGAAGCCCGAGAAATCGATTACACCCATATTAGTTTCATGTCTGTCTACTAACTTTGAGAGACGTCTGGCATGGTTAATTTCTGATCATATCGCGCAGACCTCATTCCGCTGCGCCTTGGATCGCAGAGCCCGCAAACAATGGGTGCAAGGGTGGATGAGGTAAGGCTCCAACCGTTTCCGTGTATCAAAAATATATATACACGGTTTTTAACCGTTTTTATTCCCATTCAGTTTACCTTTACAAACCATTCATACAAGGTTTAAACGGTTGAAACAAATCATACCACTTGCAGGGGACTTACCAGTAGATATCTGGATTCTGGGCAAAAATTTGGGGTTAGACATGTCCCTGAGGTGCTTTGAGACACTTCCATTCAAAGATATATGGAGGCGCTGACCGCGTCGCGTTCAACAGGCGGGATATGTATACGCACTAAAACAGCTATATCTTCGTTCTTGGACCTCCCTGCATCCTTCTAGCCCAAACACACGGACGTAGCCGAGTCTTCAAGTTGGACCCCTACTCGCCGCGAAAGAACTAAAAGTCTACAAAGAAGCTAAGTAAGAATTAGCACGTTGACATGGTCAGCCTCACTCAAGCATCCAAACGAAACACACTTGGAATTTTCTTGCTCACAGCCGCTTTGTAGATTCGCATGCTCGGCGCATCCAGGCCTGCCCGAGTCAGAACTCGAGATTTTAACGGTATGAGTACACTTGCGTCGCGCCGCCGATTTTGACTTGCGCAGAGCGATGCACCTGGCTTAGACGAGAGGGTCAAAGCTGTGTGCTGACTTGTTTTGTTATCTCGAGCGCGCGCTTGCAGCGCGAGAT
>JARJLF010003203.1:0-20889 GCA_029378395.1 Mycena leptocephala | reverse complement strand
ACGATGGACATGGTGGCCGCAGGCGTGGCTAGGTTCGTGATTATATTCATGTATTAATTATATAACCAACTTATCGCAGGTCTCGCGATGAACTGGGGATTCCCCGTCGGGTGGATCTCCGTTACCGGAACAATGAACAAGGAAATAGTCGGGATTTTCTTCCTCGGAACGGTATGGTGGGTAACCCATATGATCAATTTATCGCAATTGCTGAGGACACGATATCCAGCTGGACAATTGTTTACGATGTGCGTCTCTCGGAAAACAACCACCTCAGCCACTGACGTCGCCCATTAGACGATTTACGGATGCCAAGACGTGTCCGATGACAGTGTCGCGGGCGTGAAATCGACGGCACTCTTGTTTGGCTCGTGGGTCCGCCCGATCCTTTGTATGTTCGCGGTTACCTTCGTCGCCTGCATGGCTTACGCTGGTATTCTCAACCAACAAGGTATGTGAATTTATTTTAAACCCCCTGCCCATCCCGTTCACAGTTCCCAGGAATATATTTCTTCGCCGTTTCCGTTGGCGGCACAAGCCTCTTCTTTGCGTGGCAATTTTCAACGTGGAAGGTGGAGAGTGTTCAAGACTGCGGATCCAAGTTTGAGGTATGCTGTCGGCGGGTTTTTTGGTGCCTGGTTGAATTTAATTTACCTCCAGGCCAATGGAAACATGGGAGTGCTCATCTGGGCCGGAATTTTCCTCGACTATTATTTAAAGAATTTTGTGAGGTGAACGCAGATTAACTTCCGTTGTATATCAGTTCGAATATAGAAATATCGTGAACAGCGGAAGAACCAACTTCTCAGATAACTAATATCACATGATAACTCCGAGCTGCCTCAGGTCGCATCGACAGATTTCACCTCTGTATCGCCTTCAGTTTAAAATCAAGAACAGCCTCTACTATACATTGATATCGCCAATGGATGGCGGAAATGATAGGGGACCACGCTGAGACAATGATAATGATATGCTGGGCGTTATTCACAATCACTACCTCAGTGAGAAGGTCATTCGGCCACGTTTGAGAACTCGACTCCATTGATGTTCACCATACAAGACACGTTGGCATTTATTAACAGGACTCCCTTCGAATTTGATCTTAGGATCGCTTCCACGATTCTGCTCCCGAGGTCATGTCATCTGAATTGCTCCAGGTCCGTAGAGCTTCCTTGGGCAGAGTACAGACCAATTACTAATCAATTCAAAGCCTTGGCTTTACCGTGAAGTACCCGTAATCGTGCGTATCTGTCCCTCCGCGAGGAGCCTCCAAATAAAATTAATCGTCGTGAAGTTTTCAACCACCCAGGCCCACCCCCCACAGTCGGCGTTAGTACCCCTACATTTCATCATTGTCGGATGCGGCCTAGGAGGTCTCGCAGCCGCACATTGTTTAGGACGCGCTGGACACACCGTGACCGTTTTCGAGAGCGCGTCTAGTATTGGAGAAGTCGGTGCGGGGATCCAAGTACATTTTCTTATTTAAAATGTGTTCGGTTGTTCAACGTTTTCTTACCATTCCCATTTCAACCTAGATTAGCCCCAATTCAAGCCGCCTGCTTATTCGGTGGGGCCTTGGGGACGCCTTGAAACGAGCGTCGGTGAAACCGCAGTCGATCACATTCAGACGGTGTAAGCATCGCACATCACTTTTCTTTTCGCGCAAATTCTGAGTCCATGTCGGTGCATAGATAAAACTGGCCACCGAGTCGGTTGGACGAAATGGGGCGAAAATATGGACAGAGATTACGGAGCTCCGTATTATCATGTGCACGTAAGTTCAACTTTGGTTCAACTTCTTATTTCCTCCGTTGAACTCAAAATAATTACTTGCTCGCGCGCAGAGAGCCGACCTACTGGACATGCTGTTCAAACTCGCCGCGCCCTACATGACCCTCCATTTGAACAGCCGCGTCGTGTCTCTGGATCCCGATCTCTGCCAAGTAACACTCGACTCGGGCCAGACCTTTCTTGGGGACGTCATCCTCGGCGCGGACGGGGTCAAGAGCATGATCCGCGAGGTCGTGGTAGGCCGTCCCGATAAACCGACGCCCACCGGGGACGCCGCGTACCGCGCTCTTATCCCCACTTCAGAAATGGAGAAGGACCCGGAGCTCAAGCCGCTCGTTGATCACCCCGAGATGACCGGCTGGATCGGGCCTGGGCGGCACATTATGGGTTATTGCATAGTAAGTTCAGATTCAATTTGATTCAACGACCCAGATGAGAACAGTATTTCCGCAGCGGGGAGCAAAAGAGTACAACCTCGTTATGCTTCACCCGGATCGAGGAACACGGGAAGCGTATAATGTGCCTGGATGTGTGCGCACGATGCGGGCTGATTTTGCGCACTGGGAGCCGCGGTAAGGATAAACGCCAATCCGCCGCTGTTTGAAAAGTCTTATTGAAAAATCAGGGTAGAGAAGCTTCTGGCACTAGTTTCCGATACACTCATTTGGCCGCTCTTCGATCGGGATCCGCTCGACACTTGGATACATCCGAGCGGCAAAGTAGCGTTGATGGGCGACGCATGTCACCCAATGCTTGTGCGTCGCTTTTTCTTTTTTCTTTGTCTCAGGAGGCTTTATCCTTCCTTCCATGCAGCCATACCGAGCGCAGGGGTCTGCCATGGCTGTACGGATTCTTTTTCAACATTTTCTCATGGAGGCTATACTGATAATTCGGTCGCTTCCAGATTGAAGACGCTGCTGTTCTTGGAGTTCTTTTCTCGCATATTACCTCCCGGCGACAAATACGGCCGTTCCTCGATGCCTATCAGGCCTTGCGATACCCTCGTACGACGGAGACTCAGCTAGCATCGCGGTTGAACCAAAAGATATTCCATCTCCCCGATGGCCCAGGCATGTCGTTTTTTTTGGTTTGATTATCATTATTTCCTCACGAATTTGTTTAACAGAACAAGAAGCACGCGATATTTCTATGCGACAAGGTATGGAGGGCTCCCTTCGTGAGGAACGCGGGGAAGAGTACTCTCCGGATGGGTCGGCCGGGAATGCCAACGTCTGGGCGGATCGCACAAAGAATCAGATACAGTTTTCCTACGACGCCGAGGCCGAGGCTGAGAGATGGTGGAATACCGCCGCCCAGCGGTGGAGTGTGGGGAACCGGCAATGTTGAAGCTGTAGTTGGTTGAAAGTAGGATTGCCGTAATTATAAAGCTGTCCCACGGTTGGATTGATGGCTGATCCGCGGCATCGGCACAATTGGATTTGTGCGTTTCCTTTCATGTTCGAGACACCTTGGATCAAACTACATAATACGCTTACGAGGATGTTTACCGGTGGACTTTGTGAATTGAAGCGATTGAATCACTGGCAGGCACGCCATCTGGCAACATTGACAAGTCGGGGTTCTGTACAGTAACCGCTCAGCGCTCAGCGCTGATCTTCGCGGGAACTTTTCCAATGCAAATTCCGATCATGATTGACCGCGGGAGCAAAAAATTATTGACAGTTGAATCGGTCCTTTAGCCATTCAAAGTCCACACTTCCGCACCAGCCTTATGCAACCAATCCGAATTTCTGATCGTATTTAAATTAGCATAGTCTTGCTGCGAGCTCGGGATTTCGGTAATAAAATGAATATACAGTAGCCATGTCTTGGGTTCATTGTGTTGAACAAAGGCCAATTGTTTCGGCAACATTAACTGGACCGGCATTTTATCAAACAGAACCCGGTCGCCCCTGAAATAAAGCTCTCGTGATGTCCAAACTGTCCAAATCGCGGGGCGTCCCGTTGAAGAAGCCGTCCCGTTTAGGTTTCCAGTATTTGCCTTATGGGGACCGTGACAACTCTGTTTGATACGCAAACAATCACTGGCAGCCAACTGGCAGCACCAGGCAGCACCTCAATCAGCCTCAATCTCAGGCAAAGACTACTGGCTTCAATCACATTGCAATCATGCGGCCGCTTGATCAGCATCGGTCCCAGTTAGATTATAATCTCCTGTGGCTTCCCATCGCGGGTCGGTTCCGAGTCGCGCTGTTGGTTTTATGTCGATGACCAGGTGTCGATGACAGTCAAACGACCACATCTTACGCTATCTTACGAGTCTTTCCGAACAGGCCGGTGCACTTCTTGAACTTACGTTTGAACCCTTGTTGCTCCCGCATTTCTTGTGGGCGCAGCATGGAACCGCAATGGAGCATGGGGAAATGTTCCTGGATGATACCTCAGTGGATCACTGGCGCCGAAGAGCGCTGAAACCAGTCAACTGTGGGTTCGCTGCACCAATTGCCCAACTCCGGCAAGTCTGGATCGATGAGATCTCTTAACTGGCACCGCCCCTTCATTCGTTCCTCGTTTGATGCATGTTGTTTTGGGCCGTAACGTCGGCATGCTCCTCTGGCGACCCGATTTATCGTCTGGCCTTGACACTCGGAGGATACCCAACCAGCTAGGCTCGGCACCGACCTCAAACTGGGATGAGAGGATTGCCGAGGGTAACCAATCTCCAGGGTCCGTGCTGCTTGGATCCCGCGATCCACCCTTAAGACAGAGCTCGCCTAAAATCTCTAAGAGCATCTCTTCAGCTCCCTATTTCAGGCTCCTCATCTCATCATGCTTTTACTGTGGCTCATAGTATTAACCACAGTTCTGTCGCGTCCTGCACGCGTCGCCGCAAGCCTCACAGGGCAAATTGGAACCTTTGCTTCTCCCAAAACTGGGGTAAAATGGCGGTATTGGATCGAAGATGCATCCGTTTCCCCAGAAATATTGCGTTCTGATGTATCGGAGATGGCTCGTGTGGGCTCTGCGGGCTTCGAGCTCTTGAGGTGTGTATACTGCTCAAATCATAATTATATGTCTCTACTGAAATGACCGTTTAGCTATCAATCGTACGGCGGCGAATCACCCATCACAGGGGTAATCATATCTATTTACGAACACAATTTCCATGAATTAACACGACCCACAGGATATTCTCCTCGACCCCGCGGAGTTCGCCTTTGGGTCCGATAAATTTCTCAACGTCGCCGCCGTCGCCGTCCAGGCTGCAATCGACAACAAAATTACAATCGACTTTAGCATGGGACCGAATCAAGGCGCTGGCGTGCCGGTCTTTCCAGACGACGTCGACATGGAGGGCATGAACACAGAGCTCGCATTCGGGTCGCATTTCCTCTCTCCAGGGGAATCGTTCAACGGTCTGTTACCCAGCCCGTTGGTCTTCCCCAGAGTATCTGGACTCGACAATGAAATAACCAGCGCTAATATCACGACTATGCGTCTGGTCAGCGCTGTCGTTGCAAAGCTCGTTCCTGGTGCAACCCCTTCCGACTCTCGGGTTTCTCTGGACTGGAACACCGTTCAAGATCTCACCTCTCACGTTGTCAATTCCTCCACATTTCGTTCACCGCACCGAATTCCAGTAGCTGTTTGCTGGCGTATTACTCACGTAGAAACGGTTTCCCCGAGGCGAGAAGAGGATTCAACGGGGCTTTTCAGGGCGAGCCCGGCTCGTGGGGTTCTTGGGTTGTCGACCACTTCTCCGCCAAAGGCGCCAGCGTGTCGACGGCTTTCATCGAACAAAATCTTCTTGCCCGGGACGGTCTACGTGCTCTGACGGCTCAATCAGGCGTCGGGAGCTACATGTGGGAGGATTCGATGGAGTTTTTCGGGCAGCTGTTTTGGACGGATGCTTTCCCTCAACGGTTCACGGAGCGGCACGGGTACGAAATCAACAAGACACTGCCGGCTTTGCACACCTTGCCAGTTAGTGAGTACCATCCTACCTGAAATGTGGTCGAATCTGAACTACATGCGGCGTGTAGAGGCGATGCCTCTTGAAACCTTCGCACTCAACCAAACGTTCGATTTCGGAACCACAGTCAACTGGGACAAGTTTCTCGAGGATTATCAGGACACCTTGGTGCGTTGCGCTTTTTTACAAAAAACCTCAAGCTTCCTTGAGCACCAATCCAGACGTCGCTGTATATGGACTATATGACTGCTTTCAGGGACTGGTCACATACTATCGGGTTCCAGTTCTCGAACCAACCGGGCTACAACTTCCGTCTGGATGTCGGCGCCAGCGCCGCCATTCCCGATGCGCCGGAAATCGAGTCCTTGGGGGTCCCAACAATTGACCAGTCGCGTCAACTTTCTGGTGGTGTTCACCTCGGAAACCATACGATATTCTCCAGCGAAACAGGCGCGCGCATTGGAGAGTCCTATGCCGTGCGGATGTCCGAGCTCCTCCTCGATGCCAAGATGCAGTATGCGGGTGGCGTCAACCTTGTGGTGTTGCATGGGTTCGCCTATTCCGGCCCTTACCCAGGTACTACGTACGTGAATTATTATTTTTCGGTTGTCTTTGATTCGAATTGCGACCGATAGCTGGCCTGGTATTACCACCTTCGGTTATTTGTTCTCCGATATGCACGGTCCGCGCATGCCCGCTTGGGATGCGTACAAGGGGTACTTAGATTTCCTCAAACATACACAGTATGTTCTTCAATCCGGCGTCGCAAAAGTGGACGTCGCGGTATACAGGTTCCAAGCTCTCCTTCCAGCATTTCATTTTATTTAATTCGTTTTGACAGGAAAGACTATGATCTCACCCTCACACCGCCATTCCAGGGCAACTCGCTGGTCGATGCAGGATATTCGTACGAGTATGTCAGCCCGGAAAGCCTCAACCTCCCCGGCGTGTCGGTCTCCAATGGCCGCCTTGCACCCGGTGGTCCTGCGTATAAAGCATTCGTGCTTAACGGCGGACCAAATGTCACCGTCGCTGCAGCGCAGCAGCTCCTCGCGTACGCCAAAGCGGGTCTCCCTGTCGTCATCTCCGGTCCTATCCCCAACGATATTCCGGGCTTCGATTCGACCGGCACGCAAAAGGCGCAGGTGCAGGCGCTCATGAAGCAGCTGATAAATTTACCCACGGTTGAAGTCATCGCCAACGAAGCCGCGGTCCCCGCCACCCTCGCTGCGCTGGGAGTCCACCCTGCCGCGAGCTTCTATGAGCCGCCAGCGTCTGATATATACACCATCCGTCGCGAGGTACCCGGCGCGTCGTATTTCTACTTGTTCAACGCAGGGAACACCACCGCGAGCAACCTCACGCTCATTCTCCGCCCCGAAAGCACCCCGGCTGCGGGCACGCCGTTCGTGCTCGATGCATGGACCGGCGCAGTTGCGCCCGTTGCGCTGTGGACAAGTGGTACAGGAGGTGTGATATCGATTCCCCGCGTGTCGCTCGCGCCTGCGCAGACGGCGCTGTTCGCGATATCGCGTACGGCCACGTTCGAGGGCTCCGCCGCCCCTCGCGCGCACCTCTCGACGCTCGATGCGGCGGCGTCGGCTATCTACGCTGTGGATGGCAAGACCATCGAGGTCCGCACCCCGCACGACGGTTCGTTCGCGTACACGCTGTCTACGGGGTGCGGGGGACCGCGACCGTCGCACTCGAGGGCGAAGCGACACGCACCTTGAGCGGCTGGACGCTGCAGATCGTCTCCTGGAAGCGCCGCAAGATTTGAGCACTATTGACTCGGTGCGCGTGACGCAGCCGATTGTGGACCTCACGGGTGGACTCGTCCCGTGGAACACGCTCCCTGGGCAGGCGAACACATCCGGTGTGGGGACGTACAACACTACTTTCGCGTGGGCGCACGCGACCAATGGGACGGTTGGTGCGCAGCTGGACTTTGGGAGCGTTTTCCACACGGTCAAAGCGTGGGTGAATGGCATCCAGATCCCCACGGCGGATCCTACGACGCCGGTGGTCGATATATCGGCGTACCTTGTGCGAGGGACCAATTCGCTACGGGTGGAGGCGGCGAGTACATTGCTAAATGCGATTAATTCTGTCGCCGGTGTCGAATCTTTGGGAGCCCTACGCACGCAGACTGGCATTATTGGGCCGAACCAGGCGTATGGGCTTGTAGACCCGGTGCGACTTGTTCCTTTTGGGCGGGCCATTATTTCGCTTTGAATACATATAAAGAGCAAGTAATCACAACTGACCAACTTCAAGTACTATAGTTTTTACTTTCAGCCGCTTTAATACTACTCACCAACAGCTGAACGTTGAGCACATGTGGTCCCTCCTACCTTCGATCTTCGAAGCCCCTGGAGCTTCATGGCCACGGTAGTTGCCAAATTTCATTATTCAACCAATTTTCAACCACACTCGGGCATCTCGGGCGAGTTTCGGTGATGCCGATATTGAATGGGTACCTTCGAAGTGGCGTGGTGGTTTCCCCACCTTGCTGCACCAAAGACCAAAAACCATGAGTGGGTTCCCGACGAGACCCGAGCACTCACTGTCTGTCTGTCGCCAAAAATAATCACGGATTTCGGGTGAGCTCGGATCCTCCCGTCAAATGATGGCGGATATTTGAGAGGACGATCAGGAAAGTAGGAGATTGGAAGACATAGCAGGACAAGTCAGAGTTGACACGATCTCTGACTGTCGTCGGTTATACAAGGATGCCGAGTTGCGAATGGGAAAGCTACACGAAAAAGGTTCCAGAACGAGAGAAAGTAGTTGAAAATTTGACGATCCAGACCTGAATTCGTCAAATTCTCTGAAAGCAAGCCCAAAACCGGAGTATTTCTCCATGATTTCAAGAGCGCGTATGTCATTGGGTTTGGTGAATTCGTGCTCGTCAGAGAACCTAGAATCCCGCGTACGAGCGCATTCAGGGGCCAGGGCAGAACCTAGGGAAGATGGAGAGCTTGATGGAGAGCCTTGGAGAGCGCACCGATGGAACGAGTGGCCCTCTAATCGAGAAACCGTGAAGGTTCCGGGTAATAACGGGTCTGGGAGCTCAAAATTCCGGACATGCGCATACTTGGACCCCGCCATGGTGAGTGTTGGCTAGAAGGAAAAACGATCGCATGAAGCACACATTGGCAAACAAACAACCGCCTAATTAAGTAACCGTGGTACTTACGCTTACTTAACTTAAAACAACTTGGGAGACAATTTATTACCCAGCTTTCTACCGCTTCTAAAAGAAAAAAAAAAGTTATTATCAGACGCCATAACAGTTATTTGTGGAGCGAAACAATCAGTTTCGAGAACATTCGTACCAGGGATTTAATTACGAATGCGTTTTAGGGCTTCTTGACATGTCACTGTTTCCACTCAGAGAGGTAGAAACATGCCAAGCTGTAATGGCGTCGTTGTATACGATGTGTGTACAGTTTAACGGGAAAAAAATGAACACCAAAATCCACGCATGTGCGACGGTTGAATTTTAGTACCGGAACCCAAAAGAGTATGATAGTTCAGATCGGAATGCCGATGGCCTTCGATTGACCAACGGCGATGGGATTACCGTGATAGACTTCAACGAGATTCCAGCCACCTTGTTTCATCAGAGCCTTCAACTGAAGCACGGTTCTTTCCTGGCCATTCAACAGCGACATCATCTGTAGGAAGAATATCAGTGTCTACCTAGGCATCGATGAGGGGAAGCGCACCGTTAGATCAGTATAATAAGCGATAGTGTTGGAGTGTCCAAAGTTGGGCAGAAGGGGGGCGGGTGCGGGTGGACGTTCCGCACCGTGGATGTCCTTAGTAAGAGTGTCTGTACACGCATATGACACGATGTTTTCGAGAATGAGAAGTTTGGTTGATTTGTCTGCAGCGGCACGGAGATAACGGAGAATCTTGACGCAATACTCGTCCGACCAGTCGTGCAGGATCATACGGAGGAGGAACACTGCGACTTTACGAACTGGCTGCGGAGTGAAGAAATCATGTGCTGAAGATCCGGTGAGCAATAGGAGACGCGGGTCTTCAAAAGTGACGGGTACCTTCGAATAGAACTTTCCCAGATTCGATGTAACTGGGGAATTGACTGTTCCAAAACTTCAGAGGGAGACAAAATCAGCCCGGAAACATAATGCAAAAGGCAGGTTCTACTTCAAGTCCTTCTCGAATGACGGGAGATCGGTCCTGGACAGCAAAGGAGAGCTGCGGATAATGTTTCGCTAAACTTGCGCACTGTGACCCAATACCGCCTCCGACATCAACAACAAGGGAGCCCTCAAGATATTGTTTCCAGTCGAACCCTGCATAAACTATCACTTCTGGTTCAATCTAATCCCGTCCTACTCAACCTTGAACAATTGCATCAGGAGCTAATATTTTCGATCCGGCGTGCATAGCAATGGCGAAGCGGGCCATTCGACGTGCTTGTTCGGGAAGATCGAACCATTCGAAGAACGGAAGTTCCGTTTTGTAGGCTCTGTTGAATGCTGTCCTGTTTGGGTCATTGGAAAGACCGTCCTTGGGATCAACAATGAGATCCGGAAGAGCGCTCGAGCTTGTCAAAGCATCCTCGGTCCTACATGGTTCATCAGTATAGGATGGCTGAATAGATCTCAATACCCACAAATGTTCAAGAAGTGCACCAAAAGCTATTGTGTCTTCGTATTTTTTATCCGGTCTACCAATCGAACGAAGTTCAATAATCTGTGGGTGGGCACACATACCTTTCAATAATTTCCCCCACACTCTTTCCTGTATCCAGCATCGAAGATAATCGGTTGTTGGCGAATACATCCGGAGAGACCTCGACAAAAATGTGATTTGTGGCTAAGAGACGCAGGACACGCGCGAGTTTTGCCGGATCGATATTGGTTGGCTTTGCAATTTCTTCGACGTGTTTTCCCTGTACGCTGTATTGTGAAAATCTTTCTACAACTCAGGACTTCTAATCCATACCTGCATTCCGCCGTCACGCAGAATCTCTGCTGTGTGAGTGATTATTGCAATTCTGATCGCAGTCGAGACGTGAAACTGTACTTCCTTTAATACAGAATTCATCCACGAAGAAATGAAGCAGCACCTGTAGAGCATACGCAAACATGCTCAAGGAAGGAGGACGAACCAGAGCGATTATTTGGGCAGCTGCAGATACGATCTTCAATCCTGCCGTTTGCACCTCAGGGAGGCTTCTCGCTGCTTCGGACTCGGCGCTGAAGGGTGTAATGGGCGAAGGGTATGCCAAGGAGTTGTCGTTCATAGACTTCTCAATCGTGGAGATGGAGCCGTTGATTATGTCTGCTAGAGCCTTGAGCTCGGTAATGGCATCTCGAAAGTGAAATAGTAAGATCGAGGAGTGGAATGAGAAAGTGAACAGACCCTTGGGATTCATGTTTTTGGTCGGTTGGTTCGATGAAGGAGACGGTCTAGGATCCCAGTGCGCTGATTGGATATGGACAGTGTCTGAGTATTAAAGATGTCTTCAAGCTATGCTCGGCAAATGAGCGGCACATATGTGGGAACAATTTGTTACTTTTAGACACCAGAACGTCAAGTGGCAGAACTTCAACTTTGAAGCTTTCCAAATTTGTGCTAGACAACACACGTACTCCCACTCGGCCAGTAGTTTCACAGGCATATTTATAAGCTATCTTCGACTGAGATTTGGATAAATTGGGCGGGTCCTGTTTTCATATGGTTCAGTGGTCATGAATGGAAAATTCTGGCACTAAATTTCGCATCTTTAAGCACCAAACAAAGAAAGAATGTCAGAGTCTTAGTCGAGTCTCAGAGACGTCCAGAATTACATGGCCTAGGGTCGCCTTCCATTCCCGGGCCATAACGCAGTTCGACGACATTTAACCGGAATGTTCACACTCACTCAACTATCATGATCATCCAACGGCATGGCCCGCTGTGGACACGATATTAATATGTCCCGGGAACTGGGGTGGCAATAGGTCGACAGGCCCGGGAAGCTCATCCGCCATAGGTCAACAATGAGCGTTGGCTTGAAACGATCGCATCAGAGTCAAGCACACATACGCAAACAAACAACCGCCTGTGTCCTAATTCAGTAATTGCCCCGGCTTGAAAAAGACACTCTGCTGCACGAGATAATTCGTTGTGGGCCAAGAAACGGAAGTACAGCGGAATAGGGGTAACAAGCCGCGGCCGGACGCTGGAAGCGTGTTGCGGAAAAAAACGAGATCACAGCAGAAAGACCGCGGTCCGAAAGCAAAACATGACATTGGAGAGATACAAACAAAATGATATGCAGTTGATGAGGGTATGGATAATAAGAAAAAGCGTATAAAATTTACGACGAATTATAGAAGTTTCTAGTTGAGAAAGCCCCGGCACTTGGCAGATCCACACAACAAGGAATCTTGTCTTGCTCGAAATGGAAAGTGGTAGTCTGGAAAGTAGAGGTCAGAACTCGGAAAAGGAGCTACAAAGCTCCGTCTCGCACCATAGGTTTATCTCGTCCCCGAGCTCGATTTCCTGTTTTGCATAGATTACGATCTTCTTCTCCCCATTAATCGTAATTATTTTGGCTGTACAGTTAGGATCGCAGGAATGATTAATCAAACGCCTAATGAACAAGGAGAATTAGTAGTATATTCATTGCAGGCCGGGAGGCAAAGCGGCTTTGACGCACCCAAGATTACCCTTCTTCGTGGCATCCACCACCAAGTCCTCGTCGATGCGAAACAGATAGCTGCTCCCAATCCCCTGCCGCTCGTACGCCTTCTCGCGCTTCTCCGCCACCTGCGCGCGGATGACCTCGCCGACGTACTCGATCACCATCTCTCCGCGCGAGATCTTCTCCATCGCATACAAGCCCCAGTCGTGGATCGGCGAGCGCGCAAACCTGAGATGCTTCTTGCGCGTCTGCAGCTGGTTGAACTTGAAGCTCAGCTCGTTCGCCGCGGCCTCGCCCTTGGACAGCGCGACCGCACGTTGCACCTGGTTGATCTCCTCCAGCCCCTGTGCGCGGCGGCGCGCATTGGCGCGATTCGAGCGGGACGACTCGACGTGCTGCAGTGGCGGCTCATCGACGGGCACGACCGCGGCGACATTTGTGGCGCGCGCCTGGTACTGCGTGACGTACGCGATCTTCTCGGCATGGGTGATCTTGTAGAACCCCTCCGTGCGCGCGGAGCCGGTGATGTGTTTGCGGAAGAACGGCGCGGTTTCTGAGGGCGGTAGCGGCAGCGGGTCCAGATTGGGCTCGATGTCGAGGCCAGAGAGTACGAGTTTGGCGTAGTAGATGTCTTCGTCGTCCTCGCATATGCCTTCGTCCAAGACATTCGGAGGGGGCGTAGGCAGTCGGGGTGGGAGCAGAGACGGCGACGGGGAGCGCGAGGGCGAAAGCGAGGATTCGAATCCGGAGGAAAGCCGAAGATTGGCGACCGCGGGGGCGTCGTACTCGTCGGGCAGAACGACCTCCTCGACGGACGCCATGCGCTTCTTCTCGGGGACCTTCTTTTTCTTGGACCCCTTCTTCACGCTGACCACGGCGGCGTCGAGCTCGAGCTTGACCTTCTTCCTTGACGGCTGCTCCTCCTCTTCCTCCTCCCGCTCCTCCGAGACCGCGCGCTTCTGGCCCGCCCACACCTCGCCCGGTTCCATCTCGTCCTCCGACTCGACGTCCTCCTCGAGCACCTTCTTCGGCTTCCTCGCCGCCTCCTTTTTCCGCTTCTTCTTCGGGCGCTCAACGACGACCTGCTCCTCTTCCCTCTCCTCCTCGTGCTCCTCCGCCGGCAACTCCACCTCGACGTCCTTCTTCGCCTTCTTGAACGACATCGTCTTCAAGTCGCGCTTCACCGCAACAGGCCGCTCCCCCTCCCCCTCCCCGCCCTTGCCTCCCTCCCCGGCCCCGGCCCCGTCCTGGTGGTGCGCCGCTCGGCCGCCAGGCGCCGCAGGTGCGGCCCCACAATGCGGTCCGTGATGTCCTTTTCCAGCAACTCGCGCAGCTCCCTCTCCACCATCTCCTGCGCCTTCTCCACGAGCGCCTTGTCGTCCCACACAACGGGTGCTTCAGGCGCAGCGGGCGCGGGCGCGGGGTGCACCGAGAGCGTGACGGGGCGGAAACCAAGCATCCCCCCGCCCAGCACGCGCTCCGCGCGCCGCGCCGTCCCAGGGTCCGTGAACGTCACGTAGATGCCCTCGTCGTCGCGCAGCACCTGCACACATCAGTATTTCCAATGCAACCAAGAAAATCGCGACGCACCTTATCGACCACAAACGCCTGCATGAACCCCGTCACGTCCTCGTCCCTTACCGCAGCCAGATGCTCCACCCGGAGCTTCAAATGGTCGCGCCCATTGCTCGCGAGCTCCGCGCGCACCTCCGCGCGGGCGCGCGCCACGGCCGCCTCGTCGCGCTCGCGGCCCTTGCCCTTCCCGCTCGGCCCCACCCCTCGCCGCGCCACCCACCGCGCCCCCAGCCCGTGCGCTGCTCCTGCTCCTGCTGCGCCTTCTGCGTCGCCGCCTCGAGCAGCCTCGTGTCCGGCGACGGCGAGCGGCTCACGCGCGGGCGGTAGCTGTTCGCTGGTCGGGGCGGTAGATGATTCCACCTTCTCCTCCCCCTCCCCCTCCCCCACCACCGCCATTTGCGTTCGAATTGCTCGAGTTGCCATTGGCGTTGGCGCTGGCGGAACCCGGCGTGATGGCGTTGGCGCCAGAGAGCACAGGCCCGTTATTCCGCCCGTGCCGCACGCGCGACCCGATCTGCCCCGCGGCGTGGTGCGCCTTGTTCAGCGGCGTCCCGACCAGTGGATGGCGCACCGCAGGCGACTTCGGGCTCCCGTTCGCGCCGCTCGCGCTGGTGCCCGCGACGAGCGAGGGGTTGAGCGGGAGGGACGGGTGCGCGCGGGGCGTCCCTGCATTGACACTCCCACTCGCGGCCTTGGCCCCTCCTTCTCCTTCTCCTTCGCCTCCTTCGCCTCCTTCTCCCTCCTCCGCCGCTCCTCCCGCTCGCGCTTCCTCCGCTCGTCCATCTCCCTCAACAGCGCCTTCAGCACCACCCCTCCGGATCCAACACCGCGCGCCGCTCCTCCTGCCCCGCACCCCCCGCGCCTCCACCCGCTGCACTCATACTCATACTAATACTACTCGCCCCGCCCGCAATCGGCCCGCGCGCGCCGTCTTCTTTCTCCACGCAGCGCCGCGCGTCGTCTGCGTTGGCGAACCGCACGAGGGCAACGCCGAGCGCGGCGCCCGTGGCGCTGTCCATCTGGCGGTGAAGGTGGCCTACCGGCCCGTGCGTGGCGAGGTGCGCTTGGAGGAGGGCGTTGGGCGTGAGGGGCGCGAAGCCCGTGAGGAGCACGGTGGTGGGGGGCGGGGCGAGGGAGTTGGCGTCGTGCTGCGTGGGTGGAATTGAGGTTAGATGTGATTGTTATATGGGGGAAAAATTGAAATGAATGAAAAATGAAAGGTGAAAGACGAAAGAGAGTGGATGGACGGAAATGAAAGATGAAATAAAGCAGGACAGAAAAAAACGAGGACGCAACACGCACCTCATACGCCACCGCTGCAAATTCCGTCCGCGTCGGGCGCAGGCTCGTCGGGCGGCGGAAACCCGGGGCTTTGCGCGGGTCGCACACGACCACCTCTTCCTCGCATACTGTGTCCTCTCCCTCGCCCTCGCCCTCTCCCTTTCCTTCTGTTCCTGCTCCCAGTCCTTGACTTTCCACCACCCCATTAACCAGCTTCTCCTTCTCCTTCTCCTCTTCCTCCTCTTCCTTCCCTTTCTCACCCTCACCCTCTTCCTTCCCTCCCTCTTCCTTCTCATCGTCTTCGGTATCCCCCTCCCTCGCCCTCTCCTTCCCCTTGAGAGAGGACCGACCAACAACCTCCCCCTCAACCCTAACCAACATCTCCCTTCCAGGCTTCCCGCGTATCCTCTCCGCCACGACCGCAGGACTCCCCCGCTCGCGCACGAGCGCGATGAGCGCGCGCCAGTAGGCGGGGGGGTGGCCTGATTGGAGTTGGTGCGTGTCTTTGTCTTTCTCCGTTACCTTGTCTCCTCGGTCCCGTTTATCCGACTCCCTTTCTCTCTCCCTCTCCCTCTCCCTCTCCCTCGACCCAACATCCTTAGACGAAGAACCCGCGTCCTTCGACCCCGACGACCCAACATCCAACGCAGGATCATACAACACCCGAAACGCCCGCGCAGGCGGCAGCTCGGAGCGCGGCGGCGGCCACGCAGGGAGGGCGTATTTCGGCGGGGGTGTCGGCGACTTCGGTTTCGGTGGGGGGGACGGAGACTTGGGTTTGGGTTTTATTATCGGCTTCACTATTGGTGTCGGAGGCGGGGGCGGGGGCGGGGGTGTGGGTTCGCGTTTGGGTGTGGGTGCACGGGGCGGGGGCGGGGGCGGAGGGGGTTGAGATGGCGGAGGCGGAGGCGGGGGTTTCGTGTCGGAAGGCGCAGGGGCGGGGGCAGAGCGGGAGGAAGAGTATGAGCAGGAGGCAGGGGGACGGGGACGGGGACGGAAGAAGGAGGAGTAGGCGTAGCAGTAGCAGTAGGAGTAGGCGGAGGCCCAAGCCCAAGCGCTTTCATATCCCCCGGCTTCTCTCGCATATCCCACTTCCGCGCCGGTCTCGTGCTCGCGCTCGCGTCCGCGGGTTTCGGCGGCAGCGCAGGCGGTAAACTCGTCGGAGGCGGCGGCGGTGGTAACGAGAACGAAATCGGTTGCGGCGGAGGCGGACTGCGCGAACTCGACGCGACGGGCTGCGGCCTCGGCGGAAGCGGATGCGTCTTCTGCGCGTGTGCGTGTTTTATAATCTGCGGCGGCGGCAACGAAGGCGGTTGCACCACAGGCTGCGGCGGGACATGCACAAGCGAGAACGGTTTTACCGAAGCCGGTGGAGGCGGTGGGGGTGGTTGTGAAGGAGCAAACACGGACGGGCCGGGCGCAGGGGCCTTTGTCTCTGGTCTTTTGATGTGGATCGTGTATGGGATGTGTATTGGCGGCGGCGGCGTCGGGGGCGGCGGTTCGGATGGCGGCGGGGGCGGAGGCGGCGGACCGTCTGGTGGAGGGGGAGGAGGCGGCGCGTCGTCGGGCGGGGGCGGGGGAGGCGGGCCGTCCGGGGGCGGGGGTGGTGGCGGTGGGTCGTCCTCGGGCGGCGGGGGTGGTGGCGGGTCGTATGGCGGCGGGGGAGGCGGCGCGCGCGGCGGTGCGGGCTCCGTTGGCTCTTGTGGGCGTGCCTTGGACGCGACTGCACGCGGGGTGAACGGGGCGACGATCTTTGCCTTTGGGTTCATTGAAAACGCTATAGCTGGCCGGGACGACGGCCCTGCAATGCCGGGAAACGACGTCTCGCTCGGAGGTGGGGTGGTGGTGGGTCGTCTGGCGGCGGCGGGGGTGGGGACGGCGAGGGTGTCGCGTGCGGCGAGCAGCCATTCAACTAATTACAATAATATTAATTCATTCAAAAGCCAAAATGAAAAAAAAAAAAAATGAAACGGACTTGGGTCTTTCTACTGTTACGGCCATTGACTTGCCCTGTCTTTGCTTTGGCGCTGGTAAAGCCATTGGTGAGACTACGGGGCCCAGTGGGTGGCACCGCGCCAATGCGCTTTGCAGCCGAGGACGGCAATGGGGGCTCTGGGGGCTGTGGCTGGGCCTGGTTGTTGCCCAGCAAAGCCCTGGGGCCGCGAGGAGGGGCTTTGCCCGACATTAATCGGCCTGTGGCCGGGCTCAGGGCGTTCTCTTCGGTGCTCGCTGTGTGCTGTGTTGTGGTCAAGTCGCGTGGTACAAATACTCGACGCTCTTGATCCCAAACCACTTCCTCGTATATCCCATTATCCCGACAAACCAGCCACGTCGAGCGCCAATCCGTCTTTACGACATCCCTTTCCGTTTACCCTGCAAGGAACTTGAAAAGGAGCGGTCTCAAGCTCGCCATTTTTATTTTCAAGCACCCAAAAAGCACCGCTCAGAAGCAGAGAAGTTCCCCGTGAAGCAGCAACCAATTTATTTTCTGCTTGTTTACCGTTACGTTTTTCTTATCTTTTCTCTCTCACCTCCGTCACCTTACTGCGGCGGGTACAGTATGTCTGCCACGTCGACGTCTCGCATCGAGCGCTCGTCTCTTCCTCGAGTCTCACCAAAGTATCCTTTCCTCAACGGCATGGAACATCCACGAGCAAATCCCAATCCACGAATCGACCGTATTCACACACCTCTTCGTCTTCGTCTTCGTCTCTCCAATATGATCCTACGACCGCGGAACCGTCGCACACGCAGTCCCATCTCACTCCGATGGCAATCCAAGCGCCAATAGGTCAATGGTCGATTACTGTCGCTGTCGATGGCCGATTACTGTCGCTCGCCGCTCGTCGCTCGTCGCACCGGCGAGCTGATAGATGCTCGGGCGGCGTCTGCCTCTGACGTGGGGTACGTCGACCTACAGTACTAGTACTAGTGTGGGCGCACGGCGGTGTCAGCGGGGATGATCACTGGTAAAGATACGATTATAACCTATCCTCGAGCTCGTACTTACACCTGTACCTATACCTGTATAACCTATTTGTATCTTCGGACCCTGCAATGCAACGCCTTTGCCTACAGACTGTCTGCGACAGAGCGAATCGGGTCGGTCGTTTTTGAATGTGATCCTGTTGCTCCTCGCTCCGATTTGCTCCGATCATTCTTTCTCTCAACCTTAACCTCAACCACTTCGTCTGAGTCCTTCGGCGCTCGGTCTTGTACCGACCAGTTCAAAGCCCTCGACATGCTCCGTGCTCATCTACCCGCGGATTCCAACCACTACTACTACAACACCTGGTCTAGACTCTCGCCTTGTCACGGTCCAGCTTGCAAGTTGGATTCAGCCTCGAGCTCCGTCCAATCCAGTCCCGCCATGTGCCCTACTAGACTTTTGTTTCAACCCCACCGTGACCTTGACCCCACCTTGACCTTACCTCGACATCGCTCACTCACTCACTCACTTAAAATCCGACCGACCCGACCCGAGCAGCGCCAGAAGTACTCACTCTGGGTGAATACTTTTCGTCGTCGTGCCAACTACGAGAGGGACAGACGTTGTCACTGGTGAAGAAGAAGACGAACCAGCGTTGTACGACCTAAACCGCGTCGTGTCTTCAAACAGGATTTTGTACACACGCACTCGCACGATAAAATCCTCCCTCGATACCGCCTCGCCCTGTCGACTACATGCTTGATTCGAATTTCGGGCACGGCGCCAACGGGATAACATAATATGAACCAAACCAAACTTTCTCAGGTTCTGGACCCTGCCAGTGGTTGACATCGTTCTAAACTCATCGAGTCACTCTACCGGTGCAGATCCCAACCCAAACTTGGGACTTACTACATACACTGCATGCTTACGATCTCGGATTCACCGCACTCTCCACGCAAGATGAGATCCTTCCCTCGCTCCCTCTCTCCCTTCTATGCACTGACTAACTGTTTTGGCTTGGTTCTGCCTTTGGCTTTAGCTTCGGCGCTCCCCCCTCTCCAACCCTTTTCCAAATTCCAATATACGTACTGGGGATGTACGTGCGATGTAGATCTCCATCGAAAGGAAGACGCCACCGAAGTACGAGGACGAGAACACTGAACAGGAAGGAAAGGAAGGAAGGAAGGAAGGAAGGAATTATGTAGTCTCTCAACGAGGCGTGGGATCGACGTGCGCTTGTGATTCGTTTTTGAACCTGTTCTCAGGCTTCTGGCAGAGTCTGAATATTAATATAAAACATACAAATTCTACAGATATGTAATTAGAAGGAGAATTCAGTACCACTTAGATCCGTTCCCACTCTCCAGAGAACGGCCAACGGCAAGGTTGATCGTGAACCTGTACTTCGCCAGAAGCATGAGATATTGGTTCATCACCCTCCCCGCGCGCGCGGTGTGGCGAGTAGATTCGTGCACGAAGTCGGACGCACCCGCCGACTCGATCTGCACCGCGACCTCCCTCAAATCCTTAAACAGCCTCCGAATCGCGTCTAAATGCCCCCTCGCGCGGCGCATGCGCGCAGGGAGCTCCGCACGCATCGTCAAGCGCCACGCATCGCCCGACCACGGCAACAGCACGCTTTCCACCCGCACCACCCACCCCAGCCCCTGCGGCATCCACAGCTTGTCCTCAACCTCCTCCCCCAGCCTCTTACCGTCTCGCGCCCAGCCCGCATACGCCGTGTCCACCCCCTCTTCCAGCTCCTCGTACTTCTGGAGGAAGGCCGCGAAGGCGGCGCCGGGCTCGGCGTCGGCTGGGAGGCCTATGATCTTCGTGCTGGGGTCGAATGCACGGCTGCAGCACGCGATGTATCTGTTCCACGCACGACTCGCCTCGATTGCGGGCTCGAGGAAGGAGGTGGTGTAGGCGGAGTAGAAATCGTCTAGGATGGGATGCGGGCCGCGGGAGCCTGTGGCGTTCGCCCAGAGGTCGAAAAGACCTACGTAGTCGAGGTAGATCTCGTCGCTGACGGAGGCGAGGTCTTTCAAGAGTTGCACGAGCTTGGATGCCTCTGAGTCCGACTTGGAGTCGGGGCTCAGAAGGTACGGAGCTTGCTAGTAGTAGCAAGGAGTGAGATATGAGAAGAGTGAGCTCTAAGACTCACAATGTTAATTCTCTCCAACAAGTCTGATAAGCTTTTGTCATAACTGGAGGTTCGCTGGATAGGGGTTTGCGTCCTGTCAATCACTGCATCATCTCTCGCTTTCCCACCGGCCCGGGCATTTAAACCGGCGACTAAGCTGCGCTTTTCCCCGACACCGTGTTCTGAACTTTCCTGTCGACGAAATTGACGCGTTCGGGATGCTCTTCGACTCGCTCCAGCAGAGTAATATGGGCTTTCTTGGCGCTTGCATAATGGAGGTTCTGGCAGCCATTCTGGATGACATCCAGACTTGCTCTGACCGTCACGGTGCGGGTCCGCATGGTTGACCCACTGGCAGTACGCAGCCATGGCCAGAAGGCCAGTTTTTTTTTTTTTTTTTGGTTATCCCTCTGCGTTAAATATCCTCCTCGACGCCGCCTTCTGAAGTTTGAACTCACCCGTCACGGTGTCTGTCGACTGTCGGACTACGTGCTTTGGACTTTGGAAACGCCCGGAATCATATAATATATAAAACCAAACTAATCTTTTCGAACCCAAACTCA
>JARJLF010003202.1:0-20912 GCA_029378395.1 Mycena leptocephala | reverse complement strand
TTAAGCTTGAGGGTAAAGCTTCAAGGGGAACACAAAAGAGCGGCGTGCACCGCGCCATCAGCAAGGCGATGACCACCCCGAGCGTACCTCAACAACAGCGCCCACATCTTATACGGCGACGGCAACTGAATCAGGCATAGGATTTGGCATAAATAACATGTATAATACATAACGCACACTGCGTGCGGTACAAAACAAAGGTAAAATAAGAGACGACGGCGCGGAGACTAGACTAGGATGTCCGTGTATGTAGGACGAGCGCAGCAATACAAGCGCTTACGAGCGCTCGCCGGCAGACGGCGGCGAGGGCAAGATCCTTGGTTGGCTGTATGACGAGTATGAGTCAGTATGACGGGACAGCGAGGAGGAGAACACCGACATGGTGACACGCTTGGCGTGGATGGCGCCAAGTTGGTGTCCTCGAAGAGGGAGACGAGGTACTGTAAGATATATATTAGCAAACAGTTATTTTTGAAGAGGACGGCGGTACTGACAGCCTCGGCAGCCTCCTGGAGCGCCATCACGGCGGACGACTGGAAGCGCAGGTCAGTCTGTGCGGAGGATGAGTCAGTATGGAGATATTAATTAATTAATTAGACGATGAATCCTTGCCTTGAAGTCCTGGGCGATTTCACGGACGAGCGCTGGAAGGGGAGCTTGCGGATGAGGAGCTCGGTGGACTTTTGGTACCGCCGAATCTCACGCAGAGCGACGGTACCGGGCGGAACCTATGGGCTTCTTGACACCACCGGTTGCGCCGGGCTGTGGGAGCACGTGAGTCAAATGGCGGCGAGGGCGGCGAACGACGACGAAGAGATAGATATATACCTGAGCGGTCTTGCGGGCGGCCTTGGTGGCGAGCTGTTTACGAGGAGCCTTTCCTGGAGGAAAACAAAGAAAAAGTCAGAAAAACATGGGTGATGTCGGCGACGACGACGACGAGCCTCCTGTCGACTTGCGGGCAGTTTGCTGGCAGATACGAGTCAGTAATGTGCTGTAGAGGAGTTCTGAGGATGAGTACAGACCTTGGTACGAGCCATTAGGATTTCTGAGGGATTTGTGTGCGATTTGAGGTGCTGGAAGATGGGGGGAAAGGAAGAAAAGCAAGGGAATTTTGCCACCGGAACCCAAGCAAACGGAAGATATACACGTGATGACGCTCGAGCCATTTTGGAGTCGATTTGACACCCGGAAGATCCAAACGCATTTTGATCTCTTCTTCTTGCTTGCTTTTCATGCTTTTTCTCCAGTTTTTTGTGCTAGCCCCATTTTTCCATCTTCTGTCTTTCGTCTGAGATGGTTTCCAGACTCTCCGGTGCTCGTTGAAGCTCGAAAAAGTCCAAAAACTGTGTGCTGGTGATGCACAGCCACATTAATGATTCCATCTTCAAAACGTCTCAACTCTCTTTCTCGTCTGGCGACCCTTGAATTGCTCCTGGCACACCCATCACAGCTGGATATAAGATGGAAACAACATGCAACCAATGTTATTTGCGAATACCGCAGATATTGTTAGGTGCGGTGCCAAAGGCGTAGTCAATAATAGGCTTTTCAAGTTGGCGTTTATATCCAGCTTTGTCTGGCTCAAGAGTTCCTAAGCTTTATCTTGTGCATTTCTATCCTCTTCCTCTATCCGATCAGTATTGGGAATCGGTGAAATCCGTCGAGACTGCCGCGGCCAGTGTTCATCGTCATTCGAGGTGTACGCTGTCCAAGGCAAACGCCTCTTCAACTACGCAATCTTTTGCACTTTCAATGACACGGAAGAACTTATCAAAAGCCGGCGAGCTTTGTTTCGGTGAATCCTGAGTCACGTCACGAGCGATTTCCTTCATTCTGAATCGCTGTACAGACTGTGGAAGATATCTTGTACTCAAACGAGATTCTCTGCGCATCGTTCGAGAAATGGACCACCGCGCGACGCTCGATGGCGCCTCGGTCATCTGAGATGGATTCTTTGCGTTTGTCGGCACCCAGCGGAACCAGGCATCGCGCGATACGGAACATACCCACGATTGGCTTCGTCGCCTTTTCGGACCGTGGTATGAAAGATTAGCACATCTTACAATCAGAGGTTCGCTTGTCTATCTGGCACTTTCCGAAGTATTGACAGAACTGTCCAGCAAATCGTCGAAAGGAACGGGCGCTTCACGTAACAAGACGCATTGCAAATCCGAGCTTGAAGTTTGTATCGTCTGTTTTCTGCCGAAAATATCTGACTATTTGTCATTATTTCGTCAAGGATGCGGCCGGCTTTGAGCTCGAAATGAGGAACACGAAGTTACAACGCCTTTCCGAAGATTTTCAAGCGCAAGCGCCGCTTACTTCGGTGCGCCACGCACCACTTGTTCTACCTTATCGCACTGAGCTTCAGTGTCTAGCCACTTCGGCAGAACCAGCTGATTCCTTTGCGCCTACCATTGACTTCCCTAGGTCCACTGTCGAGAAAGGAAAGGTCATGAGAGCTCTATTGATCCGGTAAAGGTCAATTCTTGGCAAGCATCGGAGTTCTGAAGTATTCGGCTCATGTTGATTGTGGATGTCCTCAGATTCCGCTCAAATATTGGCCCGCTCGAGACAATTGAATCAAATTGAGACATGAAGCCAACAACAGCCGGTAAGTATCGGACCCTTTTCTTCGTATCGCATTCTTACAACGCTTTTCCGTTGGTCTCCCATAGCCAAGTCACTCGCATGTTCGCCTGATATGTAGTTACAACAAATCATGTAAGTTTAACATTCGTTTCCGGATCGCTTCTCTCATTTACATTCTTCACTGTTCAGTATCCAATTGGTTGTTTCGCGTATTCGTAGTTTTTCTCTAATCCCCATTCGAACATGGTAAGCATCGAGTTCTTTTCTTGCTTGTTTCGCAGACTTATCACTCTAGCAAGTTTCAGTACTTTTTCCGAGAGCGTGTCATGAAAGAAGCATCATATAGTAGCAATGTGGTGTTGTTCTTAAATTCTTAGAAAGAATTGTTGATGTGCTGGCCATTATTTCTTACGCCGTCCGCTCGTCTAACCCTCAAGCTCGTTTTATTGCGTCAGCTTGGAAATTTCGACTCGCCTGCACCCGAAGCCGCCGTAGATAACGCCAAATGAGGGCTCGGTATGCTGTAAGCAATTTGCTCACGGGTTCGCAGATTTCAGAAGGAGCACCGCAGCTTCGGCGATAATGCCAAATGAGGCAGCCGCGATCTGCACTGTCATTGATACACTTTCCGTCACGTAACGCCGATCCCTGTTGTAACTTGGCCCCTCTTCAACCTCATGAACAAGTCGCGGACCACAGTACCCTTGGCTGCAACCGAGGTCAGCTCTTTGTTCCTTTGCGCTCTGGTGTGCTATGTTGACTGACCTCAACAGTTTGATATCCCGCACGGTCTGCTCTATGAACTGCATGGCAAACGTGTCGCAAGTAGCGATTTAATAGATCACGCACTCGGATCGCTGGTGACCGTTGACCACGCCGTCCGTATCCTCGCCGAGTTCCTGCGCGTGGGTTTGGTCACGGTTGGGTACAAGGACAAGCGAGCACCTTCGCCGACCGTAGAAGATGCTTGCACGACTGCAGCGATGTGCGCGTACTCCGCCGCCGACCGTGGTGTCAGTCCACCGCTCGACGAGTTACAGTGGGACTGGCACAGCAATCTGGTGGTCGGGACTGAGGTTCAGTCCATGGATTTTATGAATCTGGTTGCGGAGGCTGGATTCATACTCGCGCGCAGATCCGGCGCCATGGACGCATCCTCACCCAAACCAAGCTACTTTTTCTCGACTTCCCCGCGGCCTCTGCACGCGATGCCCCTGCCGGATGTAGAGTCAGGTGAGGACGGTTTCCCGGACGGCTTCCTCCTTCCCATTGCCGCCCTCACTCGAGTTACGAGCAAGGAGTCTCATATCATACCCCCGCCAACACGCACCCTCTGGCAACAACTGCGGCCCCTCTACTGGCCGGACGAACAAGCCGCTCCTAGCGATGCACTCCCTCCGGATTTCAGTGATTGGCTCGAGCGCGTTAAGGATGTCTGCGGCTTGGATACGTCATGGATATGCTGGCCATCGATTGGAGCCGGTTGCGAATGCAAGCTGAACAATTTGTCGGACGCGAAGGCGCAAGTCGCGATCTATATGCGCTTGCAACGCTGCACCCAACCGTGGCGGCGTTTTGTCCTCGGCTTCGTCGCCACCAAAAACATATTTGGTCTCTTGAGGGCTGACCCTAGCGGTATTGAGGAGTGCACCTTCGACCGGGACACCAGTCTCGGTGTCATCCAGGTCATCCGCTTGTGCCTGGGTCTCTCCCTCGCCAATGAGAAGTCTCTGGGTCTGGAGGACGGCTTCACGCTCAGGGAGACATCTTGTCCCTCATCTGTATCGAGTCCGACGGCAATGCCGAAAAAACGCGGGTTGGAGCGCGAGCCCGACGGGTCAGATGAAAAAGATTCCAAGAAGTCGCGGGCCGACACATCTTCGACGCCTGCGACACTTTCGTCGAAGGGACCACCTCCCCCGCCAAGCTACAGGTTCCCAGAGGTTTCCGGGATTACCTTGCCCGATGGCACCTCACTTCACGTTCACAACTTGGTCTACGACTCGGGCTCGCTGATCGGGCGGTGTACGCGGGTTTTCTCCGTCTCGCGCAAGATGAAGGATGACGCGAAAACGGAGTTCCTTCGTCAGAATCCTCAGTGCCTTGCGAACATCCGGCGAGACGTATTGGACTCTGCTACTTTCTGGGACGGACGCTTTGCATTGAAGATCATATACTCGGACGTTAAAAGCGAGTCTCTGGCAGAGAATTTGGAGGGAGAGGCGCTTGGAGCAGGTATAGCACAGCTCCTCCTTCCCGAGCAGTATGTTTCATGGTAGTTTTGCCAGGGCCGCGAGCTGATGCTTTTCCAGGGACTCAAAATGGGCAGGTGATAGCGTGTTGGAGGGCTTTCGTTCCTGGTCTGGGCCCCTCTTCGAGCACGTCCGCGGCAAACAGACGGAGCGAAGACGCATAGTCAGCCTGACCCCGTTGAAGCGAACACTTGATCAATTCAAATCTCTTGAGGAGGTCATAGCTGCGCTGCTCGATGCCGCAAGAGGTATGGTTTCCTCCCCAAGGATCCCACTGCAGCCTATTGATGGATGTACGATAGCGGTCAAGGCTCTCGGCGAAATTGGGCTCGTTCACCAGGACCTGAGCCCGTCGAACATCCTCCTCGCGGATGACTGCTTGAGCGGACCAGAGTGTACGCCTGGGGCCCAGGGAGTGTTCGTCCGCCGGCCCCATGGGCCTCAAACGGGTGGACTGCTTAATGACTTTGACATGGCCGGTCGAGTGCGCCAGCCAAAAGTCCTGGATTTGGCTTCAGATATGCGCCAATATGTTGAGTTTGGAGTATGTCTCTGAAAGAAGCGATTGGGGCATTACTCATTACCTTGCAGAAACTTCCAGACGCCGGAACTCGAGTCATCCGAACGGTAATAAGTTTACACCGCCATGCTGATATATATTCTTTTTGATATTTTTGAATAATTCCAAGGGCACCATCCCGTTCATGTCGCTTGCCGTTCTCAGAGGATCCGGTGTCCCGCATGGCCCGCTGGATGATGTATGTTTCTTTTCGATCGCTCGATCTCTAGTCCTGATTCTGGCTCTTTGCGGCGGTGGCGTTCTCAGATTCAGAGCATTTTCTACATCCTATACCTACTGTTCTTCACGTCGGAGGGCTCCGCTTCTTCGGCGTACCCAGATGCCTCTCCGGTCGAACGCATACGTTGGCCGGATTCCATCCGCGAGTGGACCTTCATTCAGGAGGGGAGAAACTATATCACTCTCTGCGGAATTAAAGAACATTTCTTCAAGGGCCGGGGAACGAGCTTCCCGTTCATCCAAGTCTTCCGAGACAGCGTCCTACCCCGGTGGAAACCACGGGTACAGATCTTCCTCTTATACATTTATGAACTGTATATGGCGCTGTGGGAGGTAAAGAGCGCAGGATTTGTAGTTCGAACTAACCTTCAGACTATCGATACGTTTATCGAAACCCTAGAGATGTTGCACGAAAAGGAGCGCGCGGAGCCCTCAGAGTCTGTTGTACCAAATAAAAGCTAGTGCGCTACAAAATGAGTGTAGAATTCTAATGCTTTTGGCAATAACAGCAGAACCAGCCAGACAGCATATGTCGGCTACTTCATTAATTTGGTGAGGCTTCGAAAGCTTTCGATCGACGCGAGATTCCTCCATGTCTGAGCTGCTCATGATGATCGCGTTTCGCATGTTGCAAATGAAACCTGGGCTGCGTCGTAGTTAAGATCAAGAGACGGCGTACTTAAGATGGAGGCTCTCAGCGCCTATCAATTACATGTGGGGTGTCTAGTGTACATTGCATTGCATGTGGTCGTTCTTGGAATTGGGACCGGAAAGGTACGTGTACGGGATGAGTGGAGGTAGACGTCGTAGTGGAGGACCTTGGAAGGGACTTGGTATGCGAATCCCGTCCACGCCGTCGGCGCTGGCCGCAGCGGAGTTATTGTTGCTCGCTTGTCTCCTCGGCCGCGGCCGCGACCTGCGGATTCCGTCGACTGCCAGTGCTGACAGAACTCCTCCTGCTTGACTGTACATTATCTTCCAGCTTCCTCCTGATTCTTCTTCTTATTATAAGGAAGAAAGACTCGGATATAAAGTGCAAGATTCAGTGACTGACCATAAGTGCTGTGCCAATCACTTTGCCATCGGCTCTGCGTCCCAACAATTCATCCTTTCATCCCGATAAGTTGCCTGTACATTGCCTGTACTTTTTGAGGGCAAATACATACAATAACTCTGGAATAATTGCTAGTACTGGTTGGCTACGAGTGCCACCGCCTCTTTGCTGTGTCCAAGTCTGGGAATTCGTCATGTCACGGCCGCGCACGTTCGATCGATTACTTGAAAAACATCTGTTTCTTCTTCCTGTTCATGGACTCTAGCTAGCAAAAATGCTCAACGGAACAGGAATCAAGATCTTCTCTGGTCTGTGCCTCTCCGTTCTCTATGTCTTGCACTTAGCAGCCTCCAGGGACCAGCCACCCTGAGCTGGCCGAAATCATCGCCCGCCGGTACCTATGAAAATTTTCACTTCTGGTCTTGTGCCAGTCTAAAAGCGTGCCCCAGAATCGGTCTCCCGCTCTCCCATGCAGAGATAACGAAAAACAACATCGGCGAGACGAATGTCCGCATCGCAGGTGCGTTGACCAAAGCAAAATGTATCGCTCGTCCTCATCGGTGGCAGAATCGGTGCGTGAGGACGACGTATACATCGTCAACACGGGTTGCGGCGCGGTCAACACGTCGCTCATGGAGCTTTGTATCATGATCCATGCCTGTAAGATCGCCAGCGCGAAGCGCATCACCGCTGTCATCCCCCTCTTCCCCTACGCCCGCCAGGACAAAAAGGACAAGAGCCGTGCACCCATCACCGCAAAGCTCGTTGCAAATATGCTTCAGCACTCCGGCTGCGACCATGTCATCGTGTGTCCCTTCTCCATTAAATTCACACCCGGAACTTACCCGCGCAGACGATGGACCTCCATGCGAGTCAGATCCAGGGTTTTTTTGACGTCCCTGTCGACAAGTGCGTCTATTCTAACGTATGAACTGCATTCCACTAACCTCTGCAGTGTAAGCGCCTTCTCGGCCCTTTTGCCGTCCTAACCTCTCCCAGCTCTACGCCGAGCCCTCCGTCATCCTCTACATCCGTACCCACTTCAACCTCGACGACATTGTGATCGTCTCCCCCGACGCCGGCGGCGCCAAGCGGTCCGTCGCCTCCATACCTTTCTTTCTTCTCTAAACGCACCTTACCTCAGCGCAACCTCCATGGCCGACCGCCTCGGCGTCGACTTCGCCCTCTTCCACAAAGAACGCAAAAAAGCCAACGAAGTCTCGCGCATGGTTCTCGTCGGGCACGTCGCCGGCAAAACCGCGCTTCTCGTCGACGACATGGCCGACACCTGCGGCACACTCATTCTCGCCGCCTCGCACCTCGCCGACGCCGGCGCCGCGCGCGTCAGCGCCATCGTCACTCACGGCATACTCAGCGGCAACGCCCTCCCCGCTGTCACCGAGTCCAAACTCGAGAAGCTCATCGTCACGAACACGCTCCCCCAGGCGGACAACCAGGCAAAGTGCCCGAAGATCGAGGTCATTGACATTGGCGCTGTTTTGGGCGAGGTGATTCGTCGCAGCCATTATGGCGAGAGCGTCAGCAAGCTGTTCCATGAGGTTCCTTACTAGGTTCCGTATCGCATAGCACAAACAACATCTAGAATCCATGTGTACTTTATCTCGCATTTGAATAGAGCGGAGGTGGAATGGAGTCGTCGTTCGTGCTGTGAGTTCTGCGCTGGGACGACTCGGAATTTGTGCATGAGAAATGAAATGCTAACCATCTGGGAAATAAAAGCATGACTCAAGATTCATCGAACAAGATGGGTACCGCGTGGACTGAGTACTTGTGAGCGTTGGAAGAGGGGCTTGTACAGAATCTCTGAGTGTGACGCGCAACGAATGACTGGAGTGGCTAGAACTTGCAATATCGGCATCACCGAATTAAAAGCACTTTCGAAAGGAACTCAAAAAAAAAAAGTTGCCAACGAACAACGATACACCGCGTCTACACCTCTTCCTCTTCCTCACCGGTCCCCAACGTCATCTCGTCAAAGCCCTCGAGAAGCTCATCCAATTGGACCTCGGGGAAGTCCGCCTCGTGTCCCTCATCGTCGTCTTCCACGTCGACGATCCGTTCCGGAGGCGCCTCTTCGACGGCATCCACATCCATCGCGAACTGCGCCTTGCGTCTCCCCTTGCCGCCCCGAGCGCGTCCCTCTGCGGGTGGGGCGCCCATCCGCGTGTCCCCGACCGGCGCCTTGTACAGATTGACCGCACCACGCATCTCTGGGTCCTCCTCCAGCTCGCGCAAAAACATCTCGTAGTCCTCCTCTACCTTCTTCTGGTCGCGCCCGCCCATGCGCCCCACGACACCGCGGCCCCCACCCGTCTCGCCTTCTTCGCCCGCCTCCTTCCCAATACTCCGTAGCCGCCAGCTCCGGGCTTTGCTCTTCTTCCGCCGGTTCGGGTACGCCTTCTTCACGAGCACAATATCCGGCAGGCGCTCGCCGGGCAGCGCCGCATAGTCTGCGTTGTTAAAGTTCGCGTTCGTGAGATGGTACCCAAGCGCGGTGTCGCCCGGCTGCAAGATCGCGCCGAGGTGCGTGCGCGTGTGGTAGATCTGGGCAGCGCGCCCGCCGTCGTAGTCCATCGAGTCGTCGTCGTCGGGGTTGTGCGCGCGGAACGCACCGGCGAGCGCGACCTGAGCGTCGGCGAGCACGTACTTGCCGCGCGCGCGCCCGTCCGGCTCGACGTCGAGCACGGTGAACTCGACGAGGTCGGACACGGTCGCGAGGCTGTCGAAGGGCGTGCGCCAGTACGCGGCGGACGAGATTTCTGCCGCCTGCAGCGACGTGGGGTCGAGCAGCTGCAGCGAGTTACCGACACGCACGCAGACGGCGAGTGGGTTTATGTTGCTCATCGAGCGCGCAACCTTGGGCGGGAGGCATACCATATCATCCTTGCAGATTGGCGTAATCTCGACCGAGTACGTGAATTTGTAGTTGGCGGTGTTGGTGTGCGTGTCGGAGGATAGCAGTTGCTCGGACGATTTTGATCTGCAATCTTGTCAGTAATGAAAATGATAACAAGAGAACTGCTATTGGCGAACCTGACAGGGACGACGCTAGACAAGAATTCCACCATCTTGATCGCGTGGTTGCGTTGACTGTAAAAGAAATCGAGACCATCCCGCACCTCCTTCACCGCGATTGTATCCTTTTGCGCGCCGTGCTTCAGGATCAACTGCTCGAGGAACAGGAACGTCCGTTTATGCGGCACTTTTTGGCGCACTTGCACAAGTGCCTTCCACGTGTTTTTCGCGGCCAGTTTCGCACAGTCTGGACACTGTCCGTGTTGCACGAGGTATTCGAGCTCAAAAGTCTGCTCCAGAATCGTGTTCGTCAGAACCTGCTGCGCGGTCAGCAACGAATCGGGTGGAAAATATTTATCGCGCACCTCCTTCTGAATGGTCATCGAGACACGCAGCCGCTTTGAATGCGGCTCGGTCCAGATGAAATGCGCCTCCGTTAGACGGACTTTGTTGAGGCCTTTAAGTTTTTTAAGACAGATGGACAGCAGTTCGGGCGACTCTGGTCGCGCGAGCGTCCATGTTTGCGGTGGGGATAAAAAGCGCTCGCAATTCCGGCAAAACGACACTGAGGCTGGAGAAAAAAATATTAAATGGGCGCACATGTAGCTTAAAAGATACGAACCTTGTTTCGGAATACCCTCTGTTATATCTACGCTACCTCGCCGAATCTTTATAATCTATTCGCGCGAACGGAGCTACAAAGCACTCACGAATTTCGGAGGCAAGCTACACATAGATTGGCCGAGTTCGGTGTAATTGGAGTTCCTAAACAACACCTTTTAACGGTTACCTCGATGCTTCAGCCCGTAAGACGCACCACAATCCGCACAGAGAATTTGGTGAACGGGCGGGCCAGGGATGAATTCCATATCGATTTCGCAAAGATTGGTTTCTCTGAAAGAAAGCGCACAGTCCTACTTATATGGCTGACCGCTGCTTAGTGAGCGGCGCAGAAAGAGTCTGTTTTTTGGTCAGCGCGGAGACGGAGCCGAGCGCAAAATTTGGAATCAAAAGGTGTAACGCGCCGTCACGGTCGCGTTACTCATTACTAACCGCAACAGCCATGGACGACGAAGGCGCGTTCGACATAATAATTCTTGGAACAGGACTTGTAGAGTCCATTTCTGCTGCGTGAGCACTCAAAATACGCCAAAAAATGCTATAGATCTCAGCTAGTCTTCAGCGCACTCGCCAAGGCAGGTTTCAAGGTAGCGCACATCGACCAGAACCCATACTACGGCGGCGGCGAGGCTAGTCTCTCCTTTGAGGAGCTCATCCAATGGCAGAACACACCTCGACCCGGTTTCAGCTCGTTCTCTCGCTCTGGGGATACCATAGAGCAGGCCCGCGCTTATTCAATCTCACTCTCGCCCTCGCTCATCCCGTCTACTGGACCGCTCATCGACGCCCTGGTCTCTTCTGGCGTCGCGCGATACGGGGGATTCCGCCTCATTGAACGGGTCTATGTCTATGATCCCTCCGGCACGGTCAAGCCTGTACCAGGCAGCAAGGAGGATGTCTTCAAGAACAAGGAGATTTCGCTACTCGACAAGCGCCGTCTCATGCGTTTTCTCATGTTCGCGGCCGGGGAATTTGAAGACAAGAAGGAGCTCGAGGGCCAAACCGAGACCCCATTTCCTGAATATCTGAAAGCTGTATTTTCCCTCAACGATGAAATGACAAACGCCATCGCCTACGCGTTGGCGTACTGCCTCTCTCCCAGTGGTCCGTGCAATTCTCCTCTGCCCTTGAAGCTTTTTCTTATTCAATTTAGACCCCACCTTGCCTGCCCTCCACCGCCTGCGGCGATACCTCCGCTCCGCAGGCCGCTACGGAACCTCCCCCTTCCTCGTCGGACACTACGGGAGCTCCGGCGAGATTGCTCAAGGCTTCTGCCGCACAGCCGCAGTCAGCGGCGCAGTTTACATCCTCGGCAGGGACATATCGAGCCTCTCTTCTTCTTCCTCACCCTCTCCGCCCAAGCATATCCTCCGTCTCGCGGACTTTCCCGACCCGCTCAGCTGCTCGCTCCTCATATCCTCCCCATCCTATTCCCCACCCCGCGCAACAGCCACACCCGTGCTGCCCCCGCCCTCGCCTTCCGCGCCGTTCTCCACCTTTTCGTCAAACTATGCTGTCGCGCGCTGCATCGCCATCATCGACTGCCCTCTCTCTCTCGGTGTCCCCGCGACCCCGTCTACCGATGATGGTGCTGCCGACTCTGATCCCACTGACGAAGACCCCGCCGCATCTGACTCCGCACCCGCACCTTTACTTGCCCCAGTCTTAGACACTGCCGTCCTCGTCTTCCCGCCAGGTTCCCTCTCCAATCGGGGCTCCTCAACGGCCGCCGCGACCGTCCTCCTGACAGGCGAAGGCACCATGTCTTGTCCGAAGGGGAAATGTGCGTCCATCTTACATTCTTCATCTTTCATCGTATTCTTCGCGTTTTTATCTACTTCCCACTGAATAATCGGATATCCAGGGATCCTCTACCTCGCCCTCCCGCTCCCACCGACTCTAAACCACGCCGACCCGCAGCCGGACCCGCAGACGCTGCTGAAGCCCTACCTCGACGCCGTGCTCACGTTCGCGGACACCGGCGTCAACGTGGGTGCAGACGCGCCACCACTAACACCGCTTTTCTCGACCTTCTACATGCAGCATCCCGCCGCGCGCGAGGAGGGTGGGGCACCAGCTCAACCCTCCGGATCCGGATCCGCACTGTCCAGGGGGAGGAAGTACGCCCGCAACCTCCCAACAAAGATGGAACCGAATGCATTGCCCACCCTACCTCACGCCCGCAGCCCTCCCGCCGCTCCTCCCCCTCCCCGACGCGAGCGACGCCGCGGCCGTGCACGCGGAGCGGGTCTTCTGGGAGGCAGTCCGGATTTTACAACCGTCGGGTGCGGGTACAGACGGGGAGGAGGAGAGTGCCATAACGAGCTTGTGGCCACCGATGGAGAGTAGGGAGGACGAGGAGGACGATTAGAGCATGCACTAGCCGGGAGAGAACTCGGTACTAATTCTGAATATCCTCCAGCTGGTCATATATGAGACCAGATGCGAATTCAGAGGTCTACGTGAGCCGGTAAATTATACATGGAAAGCATTCGTGTGCCTGAGCGACCGATGAATTCTCGTTGGTTGATACTTATTCAAAGCACCCATAAGTATGTCCGAATTGGTGTAGGGGTTAACATTGCCGCCTCTCAGTCTTATGTAATCTTGTCGGGTTGCATAATCTGTTCGCGGCAGCCCGGGGTTCGATTCCCCGATTCGGAATATTTTTGGCGACATTTTCTTCTTTCCCCTCTTTCTTTTGGCAGCACCAACTCTTTATACGAGTTGCGACAACCTTGCTACACACCTCCTAGTTTAATGGACTTCTTTCATGCCAGATTTATCTACTACCCAGCCAAAAGTCTGCATTTGGACAACAACTTTCCCACATGGATGAATTTGTTCAAGAGTGCTTGCAATTATGCTCCTCTACCAACCACGGAAGTCCTCTTGTTATGTACTTGCACTGTAACAAGCAATCTTTACAGCTGTTTGCAAAAGTAATGACACTCGGCTAAAAATAGGTAAAAGAAAGCATTTTTGAGGTGCCAGATTATCAAGGTCATTTCTCATTTAATTCTGAGTGGATTTCTTCGAGAGTGGGTGCGTTTGAAAGTGGGTAAGCAGGGCTTTCATATGGTATCCTACTGACAAAGTAAATGATGTAATTTCAATGCTCCAAAATTGCAGCTGATGGCAGTTTGGACCTCTGGACTGAGAGAATATTTTACATATTCTGGGTGGAGAGTCTCCATCCAAAAATCATCTGGATATTCACCATATTACCTCATGTATGGAGTGGAGCCACTTTTCCCATTCAACATAGTCAAAGCAACTTACATGGTCAATATCATGGGAGAAAAGCTTACCACTTAGGAATTAATCACACTTTGTGCCAAGCAGCTGATGAAAAGACCAGAGGAGTTGGCCAAGCTCAAAACCAAGATATACAAAGTGCATGTCCAGAGTATCAGGCAATGGGAAAAAGACAACAAGAAGAAAATTGAGGACTTGGACTTCACCCCCAGGTTGCTTATTCTTCTGTTGAGAATGAGTAGTCACAGAAGGCAAAGCCGCAGTATTCTAGTCCCATGGTCATGATACGACGGAAGTCGGATAGCTCGTATCTCTTGGCCGAGCTGGACGGTGCCATGTCCAAAAGGCTGGTTGCAGCCTTCAGGCTAATTCCATATCAGCCACGCTCTAAGATTCACATCCTAGTCACAAAATTTGTGGAGGAAAAACCCAGAAGTAAACAAAAGGAGAAGGAACCCAAGTGGGGCAACACTGGGAATAAGTGGCAATCAGCGGAACCAAACTCTTAAAAAGCAGACAGACGTGCAACCCAAAAAACAGATGAACCATACAATCTCTGGAAAATACAAAGGAGACAGACTTCAATCATTATGCAACATGTATTTGGGCTCTATCACTCAATATATCTATTTTTCAACCTCATCCTATCCTCCTGAATACATGTCACGTGAATGTAAGCTACATCCGGTCACCCCTAACTCGAAGAAATGACCTTCTGCTTGCCAAATCTGAAACCACAATTGCTTGATCTTTCTACTCTGCCATCTAGGCCCAGGACCACTCCCACACAATTAACAAGAAACTGAAAATAGGGATTGTAAACCAGCTCTGTTCACAAGAAACCTACCGAAATACCGAAAGAAGGAACATGCCATAACAAGATTTCAAATGATTATCATGCCCCTAAGTGCTGGAAGACACCACCACCGATATGTGAGGATCATTGGTCACAGGACGGATGTGTTGCAACACATCCCACATCTCTAATAATCATAAGCACCTTGGGTGCTCTCCTTGAAAAAACTCTCATGCTACTTAGTTCAGGCAGGATTCACCAAGAAAATTCAAATTTATTTCACAACAATAATACATTTTAGGCCCTGGAGACAGGGGGTACAACATGCATGGAAACACAAAGCAGTGATCAAGAAAATCACAAAGAGGCAGATTTTTGTACTCCTAGCGGCCACTGGGGAGTCAGAATTTGATGGTGTAAAATAAACAAAAAATTTTGGGTCCATGGGCAAACAATGCCCTGCCTGATGATCAGCTGCCACCTCACCTGTAGGATTTCCCTCGGTGATGACCTCTCCCTCCATGTCTAAATCTCCTAAAACCTTACTGCCACCTGTGTTGCCATCATTTGTCTTGTTGGGTTTGGCACCAAGAAGGGGGCCCAGTTTCCCAAAAACAGAAGACAGAAGTGCCAGCGAAAGCACAACCATGGAGGGGACTTGCGAGGTGTGGACGGTGGACATGGTGGTGAGGGAAAAAACATGAGGTGTGGGTCCTGCAATGCCACAGAGGGGTGATTTGCCTGCAGAGGAATCTCAGTGGCTTCTATGGTTAGATGAATGGAGGGAACAGACAGGGGAGATAATTCCCCTGAAGCACTTGCACTTGCAATAAGAGGAGGCCCCTCATTTACAGCACCTAGGAGGAAAGGTGGAGCCAGTAAGAGAAGACAGGAGAAGAAAGTGATGGGTAGGCTGTACCCACCTGTTTCCCTGTCCATTGACACATTGTGATAAGGACCACAGTGCTGCTATGAGAATTTGTTTTATCAAATAGACAGCACATTCAGCCTCTAGGGGTTATTTAGCATTGGAGGATAGCGGGGATGTAGGGTTAGGATGTGTGCATGGTCCGAGTGAGAGTGTTGCACAGGATCACATGAGGCATATGTTCTGTGGGTTTGTGTTGGAGGTATCTGCTGTTAGTTGTAAACAGGTGTAGGGGCAATAGTTACCTGTCCTAGGTCACAAGCTCAAGCGAACGATGCGCTGTTTCCTGTAAAATTCGATGCCTATGCCGTGATCCTTCCCTCGCGTTTCCCTGATGTTCCCAATGAAGGTGGAAGGCTTAATACAACACACTGGGAACATGGTGCAATATAATGTGTCGATATATTACAAGTATATTGTAAGTATATTTCATACATACTGAGAATATACCCACAATATACTAGGCCAGTATATATCCAGTATATTTCATATATCCCAAGTAAATCCTGAGTATATACAGGGTCCGTATATGCTCAGTATATTAGCTAATATACTGAGTATATACTTACAATATATGGAGCCTATATATGGTAACCTGACTACCATATATGGGCTCTGTATATTGCAAGTATATTGCAACCAAACAATCCAGAAAAGGAAGAAAAAGACCTTCCTACAATGGTAATATTTTTGTGGTCACATTTATTGTACAACTATTAATATTGACTCTAATCAAATTGTGTGTTACCCTTCTTGTCTCCTACTAACATGGATACAGAGGACATATTTCAACCCTCTCTCATAGCCTTCTCTCATTTTGCTCTGCTTGCTAATGGCAAATATGACATGGAGAACATATACTCTGGCTTAGTCTTTTGGAGAATCGGTTAGTGTATCTGGTAGAGATTGCCATGCATGGCCTTGGAACACATAATCTGCATTTGAGCCCTTGGCACCAAAGCAGTGATATCAGCAGGTGTAGGAATAGGATCACTGGTGCTCTGGGTGCTGGTGAAGATGTGTCGACTCTGGTGACTGCTCTTCCACCATGAAAAGAACAGAGAAGACAAGATCAAATCAAGGGCATAAACAATAGTGCAGACAGATAGCAGAAAGGGACTCCAACAAAGCAGGAACTCTGGGATAAGAACGCCAGCAGAACAAAGTCCAAGAATACACAGCGAGATAAGTGTTGGTAAAGGTGTGGTATCAAAGTGAACAGTATTCTTCATGTGAATCGCTACTGCGCCAACACCATACCCAATCCCCGATATTGCGGTTTGCCCGAATAAGTGCTGACTTTGTCTACCTGACTTGCTGCTCCCAACTTTCCTCATGCTACAGACCCATGTCAATGCTCGCGGATAGACAAGGTGTGTGAGTATGCACTTTCATTCCAATTCCTTTTAGCATGCTCTGTGTGCGATCATTCTCAATGCTGATCTTGTGCTGTGAGTTGGGCTGCAACAGGGCGAGTGGTTGGAGAGTCAGAGTGTCAGCATCATTTGCAAGTTGACTCAGGATTGGGCCTGCAGGGATGGTGGGACCCCTGATAGATGAGTTGGTGGGGTGGATGTATTGAGTCAGAGGTAGTAGGTGTAGTGGGTGTAGTGGGTGTAGTGGTAGCACATAGTGAAGTCCTTGCTGTGGGTTGCGTGGGTATCGAATTAGGCCACATGTATGGATATAGCCAATCTGAATGAAATTATTAAGAGCTCAAATCTGCCCAACATTGAGTGACATTGAGGGAATGGAACACGAATACAGGCACTCTTGGAGGGCTGGATTTGAGTGAGGAGTCTGCATGCAAGAACTAAGAACAATGAGTTGTGAGTATTCGAGAGACAAGGTGAGTAAATGACAAAGACAAAGACATACCTTTGATTCTTGAGACGTGATTTTGAGAGTAGTGGGACATGAGCTAAGTTAAAAGAATCAAGAGCTATGAGATAGTAAAAATTTACATATGAAAGAGAGTTTCTAGCATACTCGCAGATGTGGTAGATGCTGTGGACAATGTACATCAAAGTGACCTATGTGTAATAAAGATGCAGACACAACTCAAACACAACTAATATCTGAAGGAAAATTAGGTGCTGCAGCAGGAAAAAGAAACAAAGCAGGACTCACATGAGCAGTGATGACAAGCAGTTGTTTGTGGAAACATGCACTTGTTGGTTGAATAAGTTGAGAAGAAAACAAGACTACCTGCTGCTAAAGTGAGCAGATTGAAGGAGAAAAAATGAAGCTGCCTGTTGCCAAAGCAGGTGAACTGAAAGAATAAAATGAAAGCTGCCTGCTGCCAAAGCAAGCGGCTTCCGTTCAATGAGTCTGCTGCCAAAGCGGACAAATTGAAAAAAATAATCAAGAAAAGAATTCGAAAGCTGCCTGCTGCCAAAGCGGGCTGCTTTCATTCAACCAGCCTGCTGCCAAAGCAGACAGATTGAAGGAGAGAAAATGAAGCTGCCTGCTGCCAAAGTAGGTTACTTCCTTTCAGTCAGCCTGCTGCCAAAGCAGGCCAATTGAGAGATAAAATAAAGCTGCCTGCTGCCAAAGAGGGCTGCACCAATCATCCTGCTGCCAAAGCGGGGGAATTGGGAGTGAAGAAAAATGAGAGAATGGGAAGGTACATAGAAGTTAAGAAGAAGGAACAATTAACTAGTTTCAGCTTATATTTGTTGGTCCTTGTTTCAAGAAGGAGGATATATACAACAGTATACATGTGATGCTAGACTGATACTGTTCCAGAACTAAGTAGTATCAGAGCATAAAGGCTTGATCACAAGTCTTGTCTAGCCTTGTGCCTTGTCAAACTTGCCATACTTTCTTATCTGGCACTTTGAACTTGTGTGAATTAATTGAGAAATTTACATACAGTGAGAGAAATCATGTGATGTTGGAAATGTTTCCAACATCACATGAATTTTGGAGGGTAGGAATTGGTAGACCAAAAATTGTATTCAGAGTATAAAGGCTCAATCACAAGTCTTGTCCAGCCTTGTGCCTTGGCCAACTTACTGTGCTCGCTTACACACTTTCTTATCTGGTGCTTTGAACTTGTTTCAAGTATAGCCGATGTCAGTACCGAGGGCGTGGATCGAAAATTTCTGTCTTGGATGTTTCCAAAGAATTCCCTATATCTCTGTCAGTTCTTCACCGATTCACATAAAAACTGAATAGATCTACTCAGCTAATTCATGCACAATTAGTGATAGAGAGAAATATATTATGATTAGGTAATTTCTGTTTTGGGGCTGTTTTTGCACTGAATACTGTCTAGCATGGTGAGAACATTTCCCAGTGACCTAGAATTTTGGGAGGGACAACATGTATATGTTATGAAACAAGTGATAGAGCCAGAACTATATGAAATGTCCAGATGAATGTGATCTTGGCAATATCTCTGAAAGCCAAAAACTGCCAAATGTATTCACTGGAGCTAGAAGGACTGTAACTAAATTATCCTCACTTCTGGCTCTATCACATGTTTTGTCAGGTATGCATGTTGTCTCTCCCAAAATTCTAGGTCACTGGGACATGTTCTGGCCATGCTAGACAGTATTCAGTGCAAAAACAGCCCCAAAACAGAAATTACCTAATGCATAATATTTTCACATATTCCTCTCTATCACTAATTGTGCATGAATTAGCTGAGTAGATCTAGTCAGTTTTTATGTGAATCGGTGAAGAACTGACAGAGATATAGGGAATTCTTTGGAAATATCCCAAGACAGAAAATTTTGGATCCGTGCCCTCCGTACTGACATCGGCTGTAATTGAGAAATTCACATGATTTCAGAAGGTCGCAATTTAGTGGACCAAAAATTGAATTCAGAGCAAGGGAGAAGAGAGCAAATTTGATTGAACAACAACCACAGAAACTGATGTAGTAGAGAATTTTACAGAGAGGCAGAGGTGGGAACTAGTGAGAGAAAAGTCATGTGATGTTGGAACTAGTTCCAATGTCACATGACTTTTTTCACTCTTTATATAAATTCCACATGCTGAAAAAATGATAAACTTTCATTCTTCCTTAACTTCTGTGTCCTCTCTTTGTTTACTATTATTATTATTTTCAACCCTAGGCCTTCTAAGAAGGAATGATTAGCTAGTTTTGCTTGTCCTTGTTTTCAGAAAGGAGACATACACATCATTATGGGATTGATGCTAAATGGAGTGATACTGCGTATGTATTGAATTCAGGGCATAAAGGCTCGGTTGAGGGTCCTGTTCAGCCTGGTGCCTTGAACAACTCACTGTGCACACCTGGTTTTTTTTGTCTGCAGAATCATTTGAGTTGATTGAGAAATTCACAAATAGTGGGAGAAAATCATGTGATGTTGGAAACGTTTCCAACATCACATGACTTTGGAGGGTAGAAATTAGCAGGCTAAAAATTGAGTTCAGGATGTAAAGGCTCGGTTGAGGGTCCTGTTCAGCCTGATGCCTTGGACAACTTGCTGCGCACACCTGTAAACTTTTTCGTCCACAGTATAGAACTCATCTGAATTGATTGAGAAATTCAGTTGAAAATTCAGACACCAAAAAATTGAGTTCAGAGTGTAAAGGCTCGGTTAAGGATTCCGTTCAGCCTTGCGCCTTGGGAAACTCACTGTGCATGCCTGGACACTTTTTAATCCGTAGCATTGCATTCGTTTGAATTAATTGAGAAATTCAGTGGAAAATTCAGAGACAAAAAATAGAGTTTAGGGTATAAAGGCTCGGTTGAGGGTCCCATTCAGCCTTGTGCATTGGGCAACTCACCGCAGATGCCTGGACATTTTTTTATCTGTAGCATTGACCTCCTTTAAATTGCTTGAGAAATTCAGTGGAAATTCAGAGACAAAAAATTGAGACCAGGGCGTAAAGGCTTGTCCTTCAGCCTGGTACCTTGAACAACTCGCTGTGCACACTGGGATTTCTTTGTGTGCAGGATTGTTTGAATTGATTGAGAAATTCAGAAATGGTGGGAGAAAATCATGTGATGTTGGAAACATTTCCAACATCACATGACATTGGGGGCAGAATTTAGCAGGCTAAAAAATTGAGTTCAGGGTGTAAAGGCTCAGTTGAGGGTCCCATTCAGCCTTGTGCATTGGGCAACTCACCACGGATGCCTGGACACTTTTTTATCCATAGCTATTAAATCCCGTGCCCAAAGCTAGCATCGGAACCAACTGAGCCAAAAGGCCACTGTAATCAGGTTATTCTGATTACAGGCTTTGGACTATATATACATGATTAAACACATTTAGCATGCATTTAACAATAGCATTGAATTGATTGAGAAATTTAGTGGAAAATTCAGAGACAAAAAATTGAGACCAGGCTGTAAAGGCTTGGTTAAGGTCCTTCAGCCTGGTACCTTGAACAATTCGCTTCGCACACTGGGATTTCCTTATCTGCAGATCATGTGAATTGATTGAAAATTCACAAACGTGGGAGAAATCATGTGAGTCCAGAACGTTCTTGACATCACATGACTTAGGGGCTGAAAACTAGCAGGCCAAAAATTCAATTCAGAGCATGATCACAAGAGCCTTGTGCTTTGACCGATCGGTCATGCATGCTGC
>JARJLF010003201.1:0-20918 GCA_029378395.1 Mycena leptocephala | reverse complement strand
ACCCCAAAGCTGGAGCAGGTGCATACCGCAGTAGTCCCAGCAATAATAGAACTCCAACAGCGGCCAAGCAGTCCTCAAAGATTGCGGAAACAAGCATTGTCACCAGGAGAGAGAGGGAACAAGTCCTTTTATACGTGGCGAATCTTCCGGCCTACGTAGCCACAGGATTGATAAATTTACAACAATCTGACAACGCCGCCAACTGCGACGAACTGCAAGGTCAGCAGGAGGCTTCTATTGCAATAGGACAGAAAATAATGTGAAACTACTCACCTTTTAAGTCCAGGGTTTCCGAGGGAGTATGCTAGTGCGCATGCGAGTTGGCCAATTTAATAGAAGGACAATTAGAGCAGCGAGGTATCGCTGGTCCAAACAGGGACAGTGGTTGAACACGAGACGGGCCACAGTGAGCAAGAGCGGTGAGAAGAACGTGCAAAAAAAGGTTGGATGAAACAGGGGAATACGAGGAAATGGCACAGCCGAGGAGCCATTTGCTTAAAGAACAATTCATCAAGTACCGCCGACGATAGTCGCGACCCGCTCGTGGTTAGCCGAGTCCTTTCCGGGGGACGCCGATTAAGCGAGATCAGCTGATTCCCACGGTTGGAGAAAGCTCCATAGTAAAAGATATGGCCGACAAGTCATATATGTTTACTGCATGAACAATGAGCCTTGCCCTTGTTTTAATCATCTAATTGTTTCCCTGAGACCATTTCTGAATGAGGTGGGGAAACACAGTGAAACTGTTGCAGGTGTGTAAAACTACTATTACATAGTGATCGATGGTTGAGAGGAACAGTAAACAATAAACTATGTTTACCAGCTGAGATCTAACTATTGGATTGAACGCGTTGCGTTGTGTTTGAATTTGAAGTCAAACACTGCACTGAGCACTCGGCCCGCCCTTGAAATCAACACCTCTGCCTCTGATCGGTGCCTCGGCATTAGACTGTATTTGCACTCAGAAAATTCGAATTTCTTGAGGCTCTGATTGGCTGCTCTCCTTTCTGAGTGCAAAAATACGCTCTATTGCGGTGAGTACCTCGGTTTGTTGTAATTTGCGCTGTGTTTGGATTCGCTGTATTGGCCGGAATATAGGCAGATGAGTGAATGATGTATACATATATATGTGGGCGACGGGCTGCTGACTTTAAAGATATATGCGCGCAGGTCAATCGAATCGGCTATGAAGTATGAAACTGGCAAGGTTTCAGGTCTGTCCGGTGGTCAATTCTTTTTATCGAAGCGCTCATCTCCAAGTTCCAACAGTTGATGTCCGAAAAGCCTCCATGCATGACCCCAGAATGGGGGACTGTTGATTAGTCAATTGACTCGTCCACGCCAACCATCAACCACATGAGCGGGCTGCGTATTTCTCGTGGGTTTCAGTTGGCGGATTCACGTACCTATGCTCCATAACGACAGAAATACTTTCACACATGACCCGGAGAACTAATGTGCCGGATCACGAACCGCCTCAGACGGGTCGAATTTGCCGTTTCAAAAAGGCTTCTGATGGCTAATTTGAGAAAGATGGCAAGTTGACGAGATTCTTTTACCCTAAATCAGAGTTTGTTCAACTGGCTTGAATGCGGAGAGGTCATTCCTTTCCGCGTGCAAACAAAATTGGAGATTCTGCAGGCTTTCCCTATTACCATTCCGGTCTGAACGGTTGTACCTGGACTGTTACCAGGACTTGATTCCTGACGAATGCGTTCAGTGCGGCGTTGTGCGCCATCACCTGTCCAGCAAACTTCGATTCTAGATGCCAAATATCTTCTTCACTTGGAATAAAATGACCCTGCGAATGCCCTGCGCCGCTCCCAGGTTATCTGTTCCCCACTGCAATGTCGTCTTCCGCACCCAAGGATCATTTCCACTTCATGGTCATGCACAAAATCCCCTCTCACCTCTCCAAGACAGAGTTCGAGACCAAATTCGAGGCGCTCGCGGACGAGGCGCTTCAACTTCCGCTGGTACAGACGAACCTGCTTAAAGTCGAGATCGTGCGCATTTCATTCTCAGTCATCAACCGTACCTCACCATCCAGATATTGTACCGCTCACCGTGAGACAGATCTTTCAGGAGAACACGTTGGACGAACACTTCAAAGCATTTGACGTTGCGCCGCGGGAGCATCTGGTCCTCGTCGAGGTGCATTGCGAGGTGCGTCTGTCTTGCAACATATTCCTCACTTTGCTACCCGAACTCACCCGCTCCTCCCGAATTCCAATGCCCATTCAGACTGTGGATAATCTCCTTGCGGTGGGTCCAATCCCAATCTCAATCTGTTGAACTCCGATTGTATTTTTGGGTTTAAAAAAAATAACAGCTCGTGGGCGACCCCGAGGTCCGTCGCCTCGTCGAGAAAGGAAAAGAATTCGGACCCCTAAGCGGCAGCTACGTCTTCGCCGCCGACGTCGTGGCAAAATACGACAACCCTGCCCCGCGGGACGGTGCCGCGCACGTGATTAGCGTATACAACGTCCCGCCCCACGTCTCCTCCCGCAAATTTGAACATGACCAGAAATTTGAAGAGTTCGTCGACAACTTCCTTGCGGCTCCCAAAGTAAAGAAGAATGTTGTGAGGTTGGAAATGGTTGGTATTTGCCGTCCATTGTTTTTTTTTTTTGTGGCGTTGGACAAACACTGATTATTAATAATTATAATTCAGTGGAAGCACAATAACATGTTGGACGACCACATTCGGGCCTTGGGCTACGCCGAGGCTGGGCCTGTATATATCCACCACGCCATCATTGAGGTACGTCCGCTTTCTTTTCTTTTCATCAGCGGTTGATGCTGATTCCTGAACCATTGGTAGAACTGGGACAGTGCCTTGGAGGTCCGTCCCTTAATTGTGTACATCCGTCTGCTCTGAGCCATGTTTTTTCTTCTTCAGATAATGGAGGACCTAGAGGCCCAGCAGCTGGTCATGAACGCCGGGAACGCAGGGAGGGATTTCAATCTCAAAACTGACTGCTACGGCTTCCATGGCCGTGTCGTGACGAAGGTTGACAAGTCCACTTGAGCTGCGGGAATTCTTTTTGGAGGGCCGTGTGTTTTGTATATTAATTATTGCCTGTATCTCTCTATCTCTCTATATAATATAATTCCAGAGACAAAGAACCTTCCAATGGAACGTCACATACAATCACCTCACAGCTACGACGTCAGTGCGGAAACTGCCGGGGTGTTGCACTGAGACTACCAGCTGGTCTAACGAGCACGACGTGACTGCGTACTGGGACACCAGCCGGCATGCGAGCTGGGAACAACCCACCACCACGAGCCCCGTGAATTTATTCGCGGGTAACTAGAGCTATAGAACTTCACATAGTCAAGTGAGCCAGCCGGCCATCACGGCACAGCGGCATGCGGCATCTGATGCCGGGAGAACAGACAAGAGAACGTGAAACAACAAATAGGAAACTAACGTGAAGCGGCGCATTATTGGGCTCCAGCTAGGACAACCAGCTGGAAGCAACCAACAGAGAACAACCAGCTGGGAATAACCAGCTGGGAACAACCAACCGGGAACAACCAACTGGGAACCTCCAACACGGAACAACTAACACGAGACAACCAAGTGGGAAATAATGTAAAAACAACGGGTCGTGAATTTATTCACGGATAAGCCAATACGGCACACGACATACAGCACGCGGCACTGCATCAAACAGCATCCGATGGGTGCAACATGTGCCCAGAATTGAACGGCATGCAGGCCAAACTACCCAACTTAGCTGTGAAACAAACAGTTGAGAAACAACGGACGGGGAAACAACCAACAGGTCAACGGGGAAACAACCATGTGGGAAATCCTTTATGCCCGTGAATTTATTCACGGGTAGCAACTAGTGTACTAATACTTGGAATTTGGCGATTAAGGAAGGACCCAGCCTACGTCTACGTTCGAGAGGCGCCCAACATCCAATGATATTTCTCCGGCTTTCTCGCAGCCTACCGCCTCCGCCACCACTCGTAGCTGCCGTCCCCGTGCGAAAATAGAAATCCAGGGCGCTCAACATCCACTGCTATTTAAATACCAGTCTCCAATCTGTATCATCACCATCCATTGTATCCGATGACAACCAAGTAAGTGTACCACCCCGTACGGCCTGCCGTTATCATTAGTATTACATTTCATTACGATCTCCCGCAAAGCTGTTATCTATAATACAGTATCACATCATCGCCGCCGTCATTAGTATCGTGGCCACTGGTTACACTCCGATCTCCGGTGTGCGATATGCCTCCACCCCCATCCGACTGTTCTGGAGGTTTATTTCCGCCCGTACTCGTGCGGAAGGAGGGTAGAAACGATGGGCCCCGTGTCCCAGACGAAGCCATCCTGGGACCTTGGTGGCCGAATTTCTTCAAGCTGAGTGTAATGCGCGACATCATTTGCACCTGGAGGACTTATTTTTATTTTTATTTTGGAATGAAGATGAGAATAGGGTACGCACGGTGATGCTGTGGGTGAGAGGGAAAACGATGGGTTTACTAGTAGAAGGGTACATATAGTGACGCGACTCACAGAAGCTCGAGCCTACGGACGCTCGTCTCAGCAGCTGGGTCGGATGCAGGAAGAAGCTGGACGTACTGAGCTGCGATATTTTTCAAACCTAGAATGGATTGAACAAATGAGACAAGAACAGCTGACCAAAATAAGCGACAACCTGGTGGGGCAGAAACAATCATGATCGTTAGGACCAGCGTGACGGAAAATATTGCACTGCCTCATTGAGCGCGCTTCGCCAATATTAACCAACTGTCTTACGTGTAGTAGAGGAGGCCGTCTTCGACGAGGCGTTTCCAAGGCCGGTTTCCCATGAAGCTGCCCCAGTTTTTCCTGACCAGGGGGACGGTTTTCAGGAGGGTGAGGACGAGGACGACAGACTCGTAGAGGAGGGGGAGCCACGCAGAGGACGAGGCGATGGCACTTCTAATAGACGGACAAGGTGTGAATCGCCAGGCCCATGCGTGCGTCCGAAACATACATACATGTTGGGAGGGAAATCATGGTGCAAGCTGGGGTTGTTCGTCAGGATAGGAATACGAATTGGAATAGTAAACGTGCCGTGCATGCCCGATTCCGGAATTGCGATACAGCTGGAGAATCCGAATGACACATGAAAATCCAGACAGAGGAAAATAAATCATTCAACGAACGTTCCCTAGCGTCAACAACCATGCATTCATCCCGAACATAACCAGGAATAATGAAAGTACGCAGCCGACGATGATGCGCTTTGAAGAATAAAGAGCATGAATGCTGGAAGTATTGAACGATTTTTCTAACCCAAGGATTGGGGAAATACCGCAATAGCATCATCAAAGCAGGATGTGAATTCCAATCATTGTCATTGCGCCCTCGAGGCGAATAAAATGGCTGCATCTATATGCGAGAATGGGCTTGGGCACAACACTCAGGTGAAATTTTCATACCGCTGGTATATGTGAGTGTTGGTTGAACGCATTAATACATCAGCCTCATACCTCGGGCGTCCATACTGGGGAGAAGTACGCTGTACAGGGAAAGATCAGGCCCAGGAGTGTGTAACATGCAGGACGCATACCAAAGAGATTAACCATGAAACCAGTGGCGTCAAGTAGCGGTTCTAAGTCAAAGTCAGGACGAAATATAAGATAGGCGTAGGACTGACAGAAGGAATAAATATACAACTGCTTAGGCAGATTAGCGCTGTTGAGTATGAAATATTGCGCCCACTGGGTCCTTTCTTCCTGGGCTTCCATATGTACTCGACCTGCAAACCACGAATCAGAAGCTAAAATGGGAAAGTGGTGCCGGCGCACTTCTGTCGGGAACGTTCGAGGTGGTCCCAAATTAAAATCGTAAAGCCGGCGATGCCAACATACTGCCACGCGGTCTAATTTCAGAATGTGCTGGTAGGATACTGAGTTCAAAACCCACATTGGTTCGCACGCTGGGGAGAGCCGACCGAGGTCAGCTGAGGGGCAGCAGAACCGGAACAGGTCAGCCCTGCGTACGTTTCTGCAATGTCGTCAACGACATCCTGATTGATCATCTTCCAGTGTGGCGTTTTCCAAGTGTTCGCGAGTTGCAAGCTTAGGTGCAGGTTTGGGTGAGGTGCAGTATTATGCGCACCTTTGGGGTTTCGACCTTTTATGACGGCAATTACCCCCACAAACGCGGGGAATTCCCCACCCATCGAGCCGACAAAGTGGTAAAACTTCCGTTGCTTTGAACAAACGTCATCCTGGTCCGAGTGCTGTAGGCAGGCGGGGTCTGGAACACAAAGCTGTAGACCGCCTGGTAGGACGAGGGAAAAAACCCTTTAAAATAACTTGGCTCAATTAACGGCTTCTGATGGCCGTCAGGGTTTACGGCAAAATGGAAGTTATCCTAGTGACCGGCGTTCAATGGGCTGCAGCTGCTGTTGAGGCATTAATTACTGCACGATAGCGGAGGAATTCACACCGAGATTACCGAAATTTCGGCTGATTTTAAATCGGGTGCAAAACATGAAATTTTGAGTTAGTAATAAGTTCTGACTAGAAGTCTCCGACCGTGGATTTCTGCCAGAGTCGGATTGGGGTCCGTGCGCGTCAGATATACGGGTGTCGGAGTTTTAAATCTTCCTACCACCGCCTCATCCCCTTCCAATTGGTGCTCCCTCTCCTGCTCGCCTGTCGCTATGCAGTCTACTTAGGTGATCTCGGTCGTACATCTCGCTCCAACCCATGTGTCGAAAACAGCGCGTCAAGGCGACATTCGGCGCATTTTCACGCGTTTTTCAATGAAGCGACCTCATTTGCAATATCTCGATGTGTTTTGTAGCGATATCGCATGGAATTCGGCTTTGGAGCATGCTGGAGATTGTCGTCGAGTACTAGAGGTGCATCTTTCCTTCCATCAGCGTTGCAAAAACAAAACAAAAAAGCATTCGGGATCCAGATATACATGGAACCATCGTAATGCGCTCTATCTCATGCCGTGATGAGCTGAGCCCGCTACACTCCCTTCCTTCGATTCCACCAACGTCGGCGATACCCTCGATCCGCGCTTAACCTTACCTTCATCGGTCGTGAGGCTCCCTCTTTCGTCACTTCATCGACTCACCTTCGATAGATTTTCAGCTCTGTTGCCGCCTCCGCCTGCAATTTTTTGGTGTCCACCGTCGACATTTCACAGAACTTTGCAGTATGGGAGCCACAGGTACATCTCTTCTGTTACTAGGCATGCTCGTGACTAACCAGGGACTCTCTTCTGTCATCATCTGTCGGCTCAGATCTCGACCGTCGTTTTGACAACATCGGGTGATTTACACATCCCGACTCCCCGCCGATGCTAATATATGCCTTTTTACATAGAACCCATCCTTCGCATTTGGTACAGAATTTATATCGGTGGTCGTGCCCTAGATACAGATCTTTAAGATCGTTCGCTCGGCCGTCTGCGCTGTTGAATTGACATATAGACGAATTTTCATGAAGGTATGTAGGCATCTCGATTGTTAAGACTGTTTTTGCTTTTTTCCTTTGCTTCGATGGAGCGCATCTCGATCAGTCAACCAATTACTCGATGGAGCGCACATGCTAACCCATTTCTTTCCAAGGTAACACGCGTGCATGCGACCTGCGGACGGACGACCGGAGAACTTGGCGGTGCACGCGTTGCGAATAGCTACGTCTTTAGTACGACGACTTGGTGTAGTTGGTTGAATAAAACGGATTTGCGAACCGGAATACGAAAATAACCCAGAGAATTGGCCAACTGTGGCACAGCATATGTAGGCAGCGGCGCAAGCATATGAATAGCAGAAATGAGCAAAAATGGAGCCAATATGCCGCCCTACGCTATATGGTCAAATTTCTGCCCACATCAGCCGAAATTCGGGCGGCAGATCTGAGCAAGTGTAGGCAGAGGGAATATTCACTGGGAGTTTCAATATCAGGCGTCACTTCGAATTTTAATTTTGTATACAGGATTACAATTGAGGACCTTCACCCTGGTTGAAAGGCTGACATCCGAGTCGACGTCCAGGCACCACTTAACCATTATCTGTCGTCTACAGGTGTATCTGCTGGGTGCGTTGTGTTTCGTCATCAGCTCCGCTTGAATTTCGGTTTGTTTTCGGGTGTTGGGTTTGGAAGCCCACTGATTTTTTGCGGCCATGATGCTTGTGCTGACTCAACCAACAATGAACATTCCGATAACGAAAAGGGACTACGCAGGTTAGATTCCGCCAGTCTGCACCAGATTCTCAACACCCGCATTTACAACATCTTACGCTCTTCTATACGTGTTGTGTGTGCAACCTTATAATAACCGCCAAGAAGAACTTCGGTTCATACTGCCAAGGCTCTGAACCATGAAGGAAAAACTTCAACTCGGCAAAGTAAACCGCGGCGGAGTTTGAATTCAAGTAGATGGGCAGAACTTGTGGGATTTGTGCTCGCGTACGCTCATCCCTCACGCTGTATGAAAACGTCTTGAGACTCATTGAAATTGAATGACCTTCCATGGCCAATTATCCGCGGACTCGGAGCAGTTGAGAGGTCCTCGGCATTTGGCATTGCTTGACGTATCATGCCATCAACTCCTTCCGGTCTGAGTTGTGGTTGACGAACTGTACTAAGTAAGTATCGGGAATTGCCAGTGGTTGGGAGCGTTGCCGGTCCCATCACTTCCGAATCTTTCTTCATTGAGCGTGAAGTTGCTCTTGATCGTGATCAATTTGAACCATCTGCTTGGTCTCATGTTGGTTTCCTCGGTGAAAAGCACGGAATCCACACACCTGTGAATACCTCGGAAATACCTAGTTTTGGATGAGTTTCAGAAACTCGAGCTGGTTGCGAACGAGACGCGTCACCATGCCAGCTGAAACACGCACTGGTTTGCTGTGCGTTGTCATCGCGTCGACCAACGTGCTGAACACGTAGTATTATTTACCGCTGTATCCTCCATTGTTCTATTTCCCATTGTCCCCTACTTATAAAAGGCTGGCCCTGTATTAGCTAGAAAAATAATAGAACCCCGCTTTCACCTCTCATATAATTTCTTGGGCCCAAGGCCGCACGTCTCGTTTTGGACCCAAGGTTGCACGGTTGAATTGGAACGGAACGGAACGGATTGGGCTGAAGGCCGCACGGAGATTGGAGATTGTTTTGGATTTGTTTTGGATTGGGTTATTTGGTTTGAGGATAGGAAGACGACTTGTGGTGGAAGAGAGTGGTTTTTGTTGCTTTTGTTTTGGAGCACCAGAAGAGAGGTTTCTAAGGACAAAGTGCTGGATTGCACACAAGACCACATACGGTGGTCCGAGCCCTGAACACACACAAAGCGACGGAGTGTTGTGGATATTTAAGTGATTTATTCATTCACTTCTCTGTACATTTCCAGCCTTTCATCGGTCATATGATCAGTCGTGTTCTAGTCCGAGTTAATTTATGTACGTGGGCCAAGTTGACTAGATTGTGACACGTTAACTTCACACTGAACTCGCTGCCACCGGTGCGCGCCCGGCCAAACCGCGCATGAACACAAGCATGCGCACAGAAGCTACAAGTACGAATTGATCCGCGGGTGCCCTCACCCTGGCACAAGTCAGTTTGCTCATGTGCGACGATTATACATAAAAGGCACCGTACCGTTCATGGCATCGTTTTCTCCCGGTCCGCACCCAGTGCCCAGGCCCGAGGTCGAAGTTTGAACTGAACACAAATTCAATTTGAGAATAAGAATGAGGATGATCATGAGCCGAGGGTAATTTTCTGCCAATTATCCTCGGACTCGGAGTCGATGGAAAGACGGGGAAGTTATGTAGGATGAAATTAATTGAACTGCTGTGGGTCCAAATACCGGAATCGAATCGGCTATGAAGTATGAACAGTAAATGAAAAGGCAAGACTTCAGGTCTGCCCGGCGGGCAATTCTTTTTTTCTTCTCGAACAGCTTTAATGTCCGCAAGCCTCCATTCGAGGGAGGTGGTCATTAGTAAGAGGCGGTCCGACTCGTCCGAGTCAGCCGTCAACCACATGAGCGGCACTGCGTATTTCTCATGGGTTTTAGTTGGCGGATTCACGTACCTGTGCTGCAAACCGACAGAAATAGTTTCACACATGACCCGGAGAACTAATGTGCCGGACCAAGAACCGCACTCAAACGGGTTGAATTTACCCTTTTAAAAAGGCTTCTGATAGTTAATTTGAGAAAGATGGCAAGGTAACGAGATTCCTTTACCCTAACTGAGAGTCCCTTCAACTGACTTGAATGCGGAGAATCCATTCTTGTCCGCGTGCAATGGGGTAGATACTTGCGAAAGCTTTCCCTGTTACCATTCCGATGTATGTGAGCCTGTACGATTGTACCTGGACTGTTATCAGGACTTAATTTCCGTCAAATGCGTTCAGTGCGGCGTTGTGCGCCATGACCTGTCCAGCAAGCCTTCGATTCTAGATGCCAAAATCTATCCTCACTTGTTATAAAATGACCCAGCAAATGCTCCTCATCGCTCCCAGGCTATCTATTCTCCACTACAATGCCGTCTTCCGCACCCAAGGATCATTTCCACTTCATGGTCATGCACAAAATCCCCCCTCATCTCTCCAAAACAGAGTTCGAGACCAAACTCGAGGCACTCATCGATGAGGCGCTTCAACTTCCGTCGATACAGAAGAACCTGCTCAAGATTGAGATGGTGCGCATTCGCATTCCCAGTCATCAACACACTACACAGATACTGTACCTCTCTCATCGTGAGGCAGATCTTTCAGGAGGACGTGTTGGATGAACATGTCAAAGCATTTGGCTTTCCGCCGCGCGAGCCTGTCGTCTTCATGGAAGTGCATTGCGAGGTGCGTCTTGCAACATATTCGTCACCCGGGTACCCGAATTCACCCGCTCATCCCAATGCCCGTTCAGACTGTGGATCATCTCCTTGCGGTGGGTTCAATCCTAATCTCTTAAAATCTGAGTGTGGGTTTAAATAGCATGACAGCTGTTAGGAGACCCCGAGGCCAGACGACTCATCGAAAAAGGCAAAGAATTCGTACCCCCAAGCGGCAGCTGTGTCTTTGCAGCCGACGTCGTGGCGAAACACGACAACCCCGCCCCGCGGGACGCCGCGCACCTGTTCTGCGTGTACAACATCCCGCCCCGCGTCTCCAGCCGCAAATTGGAACATGACCAGAACTTCGAAGAGTTTATCGACAACTTCCTTGCGGTTCCCAAAGTCAAGAAGAATTTTGTGAGATTCGAAATGGTTGGTATATACGTCCTTTTTTTATTTTATTTTGTGGCATTGGACGGTCACTGATTATTGTAATATATATGGCTGTTTTCAGTGGAAGCACAATAACATGTTGGACGACCACATTCGGGCATTGGGCTACGCCGAGGCTGGGCCTATATTTATCCATCACGCCATGGTTGAGGTACGTCCACTTATTTCATTTCATCAGCGGTTGATCCTGAACGGTTGGTAGAACTGGGACAGTGCCTTGGAGGTATCGATGCACCGTTCTCCTTCATAATTGTGTCCATCCATCTGATCTGAACCGTGTTTTCTTTTTTTTTTTGAAGATGATGGAGGATCCAGTGGCCCAGGAGTTTGTGATGAACGCCGGGAACGCAGGGAGGGATTTCAATCTCAAACTGACGGCTACGTCTTCCATGGCCGCGTCGTGACGAAGATGGACAAGTCCACTTGAGCTGAGGGAATTTCTTTTTGGAGGGCCGTGTGTTTTGTACATTAATATTGCATGTATGTACTACTTGGAATTTGCCGATCAGGGAAGGGACCGGGCCTACCTGGATACCGGTCTCCGATTTGTATCATCACCATCCATTGTTACATGATTGTACGCGTATGACAACCAAGTAAGTATACCACCTTTACGGCCTGCCTTTATTATTATTACATTTCATATAATACATCGTCATTAGCGCAGCTACACTCCGATCTCAGGCGCGTGATACGCCGTCCGACTGTTCTGGAGGTTTATTTCCGCCCGCACTCGTGCGGAGGCAGGGTAGAAAACGATGGGCCCTGTGTCGCGGACGAGGCTATCCTGGGACCCTTGGTGGCCGAATTTCTTCAGGTTGAGTGTAATTCGCGACATCATTTGCACCTGGAGGATTTCTTTTCTTTTCTTTTCGGAATGAAGATAAGAATAGGAGACGCACGGTGATGCTGTGGGTGGGAGGGGAAACGATGGGTTTAGCTGTGTACATATACATGGCGCAGAGGACGCGACTCACAGAAGTTCGAGCCTACGGACGCTCGTTTCAGCAGCTGAGTAAGTAGGCAGGTAGAAGCTGGACGTACTGAGCCGCGATATTTTTCAAACCTAGATCGGATTGAACAAATGAGACAAGAACTGGAGGAAAATAAATGACAACCTGGTGGGGCAGAAACGATCATGATCGTTAGGACTAATGTGACGGAACATATTGCACTGAGTCCTCAGTGAGCGCGCTTCGTCGATATTAACCAACTATCCTACGTGTAGTAGAGGAGGCCGTCTTCGACGAGCCGTTTCCAAGGCAGATCCCCCATGAATCTGCCCCAGTTTTTCCTGACTAGAGGGACGGTTTTCAGGAGGGTGAGGACGAGGACGACAGAGTCATAGAGGAGGGGGAGCCATGCGGAGGACGAGGCGAGGGCGCTTCTAATAGACGGACAAGGCGTGAATTGCGAGGCCCATGCGCACGTACGAAACATACATATTGGGAGGGAAAATCATGGTGCAAGCTGGGGTTGTTTGTCAGGATAGGAATACGAATTGGAATAGTAAACGTGCCGTGCATGCCCGATTCCGAAATATGCGATACAGCTGGAGCAATGACACGTGAAAATCCAGACAGAGGAAAATAAATTATTCAACCAACGTTCCCCTTGCGTCAACAACCATGCATACATCCCGAACATAACCAGGAATAATGAAAGTACGCAGCCGACGATGATGCGCTTTGAAGAATAAAGAGCATGAATGCTGGAAGAAGTATTGAACGATTTCTCTAACCCAAGGATTGGGGGAAATACCGCAGGAGCATCATCGAAGCAGCGATGTGAATTCCAATCATCGTCATTGCGCCCTCGAAGCGAATAAAATGGCTGCACCTAGATGCGAGAATGGGCTTGGGCACAAGCGCTCAGGTGAAATTTTCATACCGCTGGTAAATGGTGAGTGGTTCGTTGAACGCATTAATACATCAGCCTCATACCTCGGGCGTCCATACTGGGGACAAGTACGCTGTATAGGGAAAAGATCAGGGCGCAGAATGTGTAACATGCATGATGCATACCAAAGAGATTAACCATGAAACCGAGTGGCGTCAAGTAGCGGTTCTAAGTCAAAGTCAGGACGAAATATAAGATAGGCGTAGGACTGACAAGAAGGAATAAATATACAACTGCTTAGGCAATTAGCGCTGATTGAGGAGTATGAAATATTGCCGCCCACTAGGTCCTTTCTTCCTGGGCTTCCATATGTACTCGACCTGCAAACCACGAATCAGAAGCAAAAATAGGAGAAGTGGCTGGCGCACTTCTGTCGGGAACGTGTCGAGGTGGTCCCAAATTAAAATAGTAAAGCCGGCGATGCCAACAGACTCCCATACAATTTAAATTTCAGAATGTGTTGGCTGGACACTGAGTTCAAACAAACACACATTGGTTCGCACGCTGGGGAGAGCCGACCGACGTTAGCTGAGAAGCAAAACAGGGACAGGTGGACCCTGCGCACGTTTCTGTAATGTCGTCAATGACAGCCTGATTTGCCATTTTCCAGTGCGGGGTGTTTCCAAGTGTTCGCCCGTTGCAAGCTAAGGTGCAGGGTTGGATGCGGTGCGTTATTATGCGCATCGTTTGGGTTTCGGCCTTTTTATGACACCGATTACAATTGCCCCACAAACGCGGGGAAGTCTCCACATCCTGCCGAGCCGACAAGGCGGTAAAACTTACGTTGTTTGAACAAACGTCATCCCAGTCCGAGGGCAGCGGGAGATGAGAACACAAAAAGCTGTAGACCGCAGTAGATCGCCTGGCAGGACGAGGGAAAAAACCTTTAAAATAAGTTGACTCAATTAACGGCTTCTGATGGCTGTCAGGGTGTACGGCAAAATGGAAGTTATACTAGTGACCGGCATTCAATGGGCTCCAGCTGCTGTTGAGGACATTATTCAGCGTCCTGTTAGCGGAAGCAATGGTTAGCTGTTGGGAGCTGTAGTTACAGCCGTTTCAAAAATTGGTACGGGGTTCAAGATTACGGACGCTGACACTCGATTGTGCTGTGGCTTCGGTTACTCCACACTTGCTCCACATCTCCGAGTCAATTACCTAGAGTAGTTTGTGCCGTTAACCGAATCTCTCTCCCCGCATCTCCGAGTCCATGTGGATTGGATTTTCTTTCTACGACCACCCGTACCTTTTTTCAAGCACTGTACCTAATTCAACGGGGGAAAACATGTCACCTCGTGTCGCGATGGCGAACAGGGCGGTTGAGCTGTTCTCCCGTGGTGTCGCGGTCAAGAATCCCTGACCAGAAAAATAAGTACCAGTATTCGACTCCAGCATCTGAGGAACAATAACTACCGCCCATGTGAATGAGAAGAGAACCGGGAGTGGTGGAACGTCCAGATGATTTCACAATCAAGCGAAAGTTGTGTTTGGTAACAAATTTAATCGCGGCCTCGGAGGGATCAGCTATACCTGAGATTGAGACATATTAATGCCACATCTCTATATCCTCCGTAGTATCTCAGCTTCCACAAAGTAGATGGACATCACCTTGACCACAAGTAGTCGCGTTCCGCAAGCAAAGAGAAGGTGGAGGTAGGTCGTACATGCAAGTTATCGAAAACATTGTATTGTCCCGCGTACCTGTTCCCAATTGACTTGAATGCGGTTCAAAGCAATTAGATATTTTAAACGAAACATCAGGGTACGCACTTGATCCATGCCCCTGGAATCATGGCTTGGAAGAGTCCGCTCACCCACTGCTTGTCGGCCCGGGTGTATTCACCCGTCGGGAAGGGTTGCGCAGAACGCAAAATCAACCAATCGATCATATATCGTCTAATTGAATGCCCCGCATCCGAGAAGCCTACGCTGCTGGGAACATTGCGACATACCTGGAACTTTGGGGTCGAGGTGTTACCCGGTTGCAACAAGGAATGGACGAAGGAAGGCAAGAAGATGAGAATAAGAGCTGCAGCGAGGGTTTCATTTGGTGTCTGTGTAACTCTAGAAGAGATCCTTCCTTCATTGGTCTCCAGGAAAAAAACGAGGTAATAAAAGAAGCTCGGCCCTAGCCTTGAAACAAGACTTGAAATCTGGTTCAAAAGAGTCCTTGATTCGATTCCCGCATCCACGCGCTATATACTAGTCCGACATGAGTCTAGCACCAGCAGGTGGCAGCAGGATCGAATCGCCGTGGGTCTTTGATGTCTAGTGGAACTTGCTTGATAAATCATAATACTGACACTAGAGCATCGCATCCTCGACAGCGCCTCAGCTGCCTCAGAGGACAACGGGTGGTCGTGAACATGGGAAGAAGGCTGTGTATCCGTGTTGGCGATGGCGTCATCAGCAAAACAAACCATAACCAAACACGCTCTTCCTGAACCACCATGCCAAAAACTCCGAAGTATCACAGCTGGCTTTTGGGGCTCCTCCGGACTGATACGAATGACGAGATTCTGCAGCACCGCCAGCACAGCGCAAAACAAAAAGAAACAAAAAAACTAGTGCCGTTAACCGCCTCACCCCGATCCGCATATCCATCCCCGACGTTCCTTCACTTAAAACCGCATAGGCTCCTCTAATTTACTGCTTTTTTGAATTGATGCGCCAGCCGCGAAACACCGGCGAGCCCCCAAATCGACAGGGACGCACTGGGAAAATGGACGGAACTCTCCTTGACCACCATTCCCTCGGTCTCTGCGGGGCGGAATTTTAGGCACCGGGATGCCTCCCATCCGCGGAATCTCTGGAAACTCCCTATTCTTCTTCTTCTTCCTTCTCCCCTTTTGACTCTCTTCTTTTGACGACGAATCAGATGTCGTATCTTTCGCTTCTCCTACTTGCTGCTTCTGCCTTAACGGGCGCGATTGCCACGGCAGTCCAGCGGTCAACGTCTTCCGTAGATGCGTAGGTGGTCTTCTTCCTCTGTTCAGAATCAAGTGCTCACTATACTTTGTCAGATCGGCTACGATCTGTCTTGCGTTCAACAAGAACTACTCGAAAAGCAGCGACGTCTTTGACCTCAAGACCTCCGTTAACATTAACAAGACCGTCATCGAGTGTATCTACCTGGATGAAGAGGCTTGCTATTATAACCGTCAAGTCAGGGAGTTTCTCTAGCCATGCGTACCCCCTAAACGATGTTGACCTAGGACGGACGCAAGATGTGGGGGTCCAATTTCTGCCCCGACTCAATCAGCCCGACCAAGATCACAATGTCCGTGACCTCGATTTTTTTGCCAGAAAATTGTACTGACGTTCAAATCAGGTCGGATTTGGTTTGCCCTTCTGTCAACCACCAGGCTTCTACCCTCATTGGCGCCTCCGTGACTGTCACTGAGTCTCTCCTGGCATGTGCGTACGAAGATTCGTCGATGTGCTTGTACTCGGTGGGTTGATGCAAGAGGCGCTTGGACACTCTCTCACCTATTCGCTCCGGCAGTCGGAAGGTTCACTCCACAAAGGCCCGAACTCATGCCCCACTAAGGTCTCATCTTCTTCAAGTTCGAGGTGAATCATATCTACTATTCGATAGAGATAAGGTTCACCTCAAAACAGCAGCAGCCAGTATAGCGGGTACTCTTATGGCAACTCTCCCTCGTCCTACGGCGGGTCATCTTCCGGAGGGTCGTCGTATGGCGGGTCCTCTGGATTGCCTTTCTATGGCGGGTCGTCCTACGGCGTGTCATCTTACTTACGGGGGTCGTCGTATGGCGAGTATTCTGGGTCGCCTTCTTCGAGGTCAGTAATTTCAATAATCATTCTCCACACAATATTTATTGACCTCACAATCAGCAGCGGCGGGTACGGCTATGGCGCCGCTGCGCGCGTGAGCTACAGTTCGGAAGTAGATGTGTACGACTTTCCCAATCCTCACGTCGGAACCCCGTGCTCACTACATTCCATCCCAGGTCAATCTGCCTGGCGTTCAACGAGAATTACTCCCTCAGCAGTAACGGCTATGGCCTCAAGACGTCCGTCAATATAAGCGAGACCATCGTCGAGTGTATCTACCTCGATGAAGCTACCTGCTACTATAACCGCAAAGTCAGTTGCGTTCTCTAGCCATGCATATTACACCGCTAAACCATGATGGTTTCAGGACGGAAGCATGAACTACGGTTCAAAGACCTGCCCTGGCTCCATCAATCCGACCAAGACCACCGTGTCAGTAAACTCAAGTTCGAGGGGCTTTAGTCTAACGTTTATATGCTAGGCCCGAGTTTGTTTGCGTTCCGGTCAATCTCCAGGAATCTATCCTAATTGGCGCCTCCGTGACTGTGACCGAGAACTTCCTGGCATGCGTATACAGTGACTCGTCGATGACCGCCATGGCAGACACAAGGTTCGCTCCTTAATGGCGGAAACTCATGCCCCACGATCGTCACGGCTTCTGTCTCTATCTTGGTTATGCCTTCATTCTTGTCCTCGTCAGTCAACCAGCTTATACATCCGCACAGTATTGACCCGTGGAATAGAACTTTTGTTTGCGAACAGTTCGATCACAACAGCTTCCTGCTCACGAGCCATCTCGTTGGGGAATTCCTCGTTTGCGCCTATAGTGACAAAACAAGCTGCTCGTATTTCGTCCAATAACCACAACGTCTTCCTCAATCACATTTCATCTAATCCCTGTACTCATTAGGACGGTGAATTTGATTCTGGCTCCAGCGTCTGCCAGCAGTCTATTTCGCCCGGGGTTGACTCTACCCAGGCGAGCGGGCAGTTCCCACCATCGGGCCGCTGCTGCGAGCGACCATCTCCCGGATAACAACTCAAGCAGCGGCCACAGCGGCGTCACCCTGTCCCATCCTCATTGCGCTCTTGGCGATGAACGGAGTTCTCGTCCTCGCGGTACTCTCCATCGCCGGTGTCCGGATCTTTGGGCGCCGTTCCGAGGCACCTGCCCGCCTGCGCCCGCTCAACACATACAAAACTGTCGACAGCGAGTCCGTTCCGCTCACGCACTCGGATGACGGCCACTACTACGATGCTCCCAAGCGCTTAAGGAACTGTTGCGAAACCTTGATGATTTGCGGCGCGAGACCCACAGCCGCTTCCTGAAGTTTGCTCAAGTTCACGATACTGATTTTGGGTTTTATTCAATTTAAATTTTGTATCCGCATGAAACATTGTTTTTTGAACATACTGATATGCTTCGTTTATTATTAATATATAGTTCCCCACTGGATTAATTAATGCAATGGTCGCGTTTTCTCCTAGTTCCTTGTGCTCGTCCTTCCTCAATGCGGCAGGCCGGTCACCATGCTGTCTGAATGCTTGGTGGGGCAAGGGCGAGACATGTCTTATGGCCGAGATACAGGTGCGCTTCGCTCTGCCATTAAATGCTACCATTGCTAGGCTGGAATTCAGAGAAGAGATCCAGGTCTACGTTAAATTGAACCAAGGTACATGGAAGAATCAAGGTATGTAAATGGAAGAACCGATCGTTCCGAATGACGGGAGTAAGGAACGTTTTAGATCTGTCTCTGGAAATCCAGTCTCTCCCTATTTCTCGCCTGTACCTCTTGCTGGCGGCGGGCCCTGTCCTCCTGGAGACGAATCCGAGTGTGCTCGTCCGTGGCACCCTGGACATGTGGCAGATTGATATCGCCTCGCGCCGTTGCTTCGATATCGGTGTGCTTCAGCATAGAACCAAACTGGTCAGTGAACCCATCAGTGGGATATTTTGAGGCAGCGTCGACGGGTTTCACAACCGTGCCGTTGTCAGTTTGGTAGATTGTCGAGAGCTCGATATGGACCGAGAGGTTTCCCTTGGACTCAGTGGCAGCGCGGAAGGAGGTGCTCTGACCGCCTGAGATAGACGACGGGTGGACCCCACGACTATGCTGGATGAAGGTGCGCACGGCACGAACTAGGGCCTCGGCGGGCATCGATGAAAATTCCGGTATTTACGACAGTTGGACTCACTGGATCGGTAGCTGCGAGGAGGGAATACAAGATGGAGCGGCCGCCATAAACGAAGTCACCTATGAAATCTATGTGAGTAAAAGGTCAAGGTCAACTGAAAGCACTCACTGAGGAGCAGGACGCGGTAACCTGTCCAGTTGTGCACACCGTCATTCTGTGTGGCGTGAATGACGCAGATAACGCTGGTGAGATTGAACAATGCAGAAGCGATCGGGTAGACAACTGTATAGCGGGTGAGTATGAGCTCAAATTCGTCGGAATAAAACGCACTGATGCGAAAGATGATTCCCCGGTAGGCATTGGCATGATTGACTTGCATGTTGGGGGCCGCGACCACCGACCCTGAACGAGAGCGCGTTCCGGGGCCACTGGCAGAGCTGGTACCAATCTGATTCCTCCGGAGCTGCGTCGGCACGATAAGCGTATATTCAGATATTTTCAAGTCACGGCGCCACTGTGTCGAATCATATATATTACAACAACACAATGCAGACTATTTCCCCTGCGACGGTCATAATGTCCAGAATAGTTGGTCCCAATCTGACAACCCAATAGTCAATCCTCTGATCTCAGGCAATATGCAGATACTTACCTGCCAGCAGCCTCTGCTTCGGATCGTCGTCGATACCAACAGTCTTCGACAAGGGATCCCATCTAGGTAGAGCTTCAGTGTCGCGCTCCACCACACTTTCTAAGTAATTCCCACCTACCCATATTGCTTCAATGCGTATGGGGACGGTCAAGGCAAGCGAGATGAAGATTGCGCCCCAGATTAGTACTTCTCCATCCTCTTGCCATTAAGTTTGACAACCACGAGCCTATGGATCGATTAAACACGGCGGGCACACTGAACTATAGTTACTTACTGAAGATTGAGAGCGATTGAAAAGAGAAGGAAGCTCGACAGTTCGAGGGTAAGCTTTCGCCGACAGATGAGTGTCCCATTCACGTTCACCGAAACGGAACACTAACCTGGAGCAACCATATATCGAGACCACACGTCCAAGTCGGTCCCGTAAACTTCCCACCGATGGCGTTTGTTATCCCAAAGACGGTGCTAATGAACAATAAGATGGGATCTCCGCGAAAATGCGCTAGCTTACTTCGCCGCCAGTGCGCACACCAGAATTCGGAAACTGACTCTGTCGAGATGAGGTCTACAGACTGGGTTCAAGGCGACAATCCCGATCACAATGAGGACTGCGCCGCAGAGAGCCGCCCCGACCATGGCTGTTATTGCCCATAGCTGGTTGCTGCAAGCCAATGAGCATGGACAAATAAATATGCGACCGAACCTCCACGCACGATAGAGTGACCAAGGCGGGAGTCCAGGCAAATCCGTCGGTGTAAGACATACTTTGGGGATGAAAAGGAAAAAAATTTTGCAGGGCGATCCTCAGAAATAAGTTGCTCCACCCAGCACAAGGGTAGGTGATTGGCGCGATGTTCAAGTTGATATGTTGAATTCAGACGAGTTTTTAATTAGGCACTGATGAGCTTGTTGGCTTGTTGCCACAGTAACGAGCTTGAATATTTTCGTTCCGCGCCACATAATCCTACCTACCTACCAACTACCTACCTGCCTCATTACTCCTCAAGCTTTTTGACTCAACACATGCTCAGAGCGACGTGTTGGAGAAGAGTGTAATAGATTTACATAATATGTAAATTGCAGCTCCCACAGCTCCCACATGATTAGAGCGGTAAGGGATCGAATTCCCATGAACGATGATTGCGGCGTTCACAATCTCG